>JAVTVY010015469.1:0-68001 GCA_036873755.1 Hanleya hanleyi
ATCCAATATGGTCAATGGCAGCCATCTTGGATTACGTACCTCAGTGAAAATAAATGCCAATGGCCGTCTAATTGATGTGAAAAACCTTCCCAAGTTTGAAGTCGATTGGTTGATTTGTTCTTGAGATATCGCGTTCACAAGATGTGGAACGGAGTGAATCCAATATGGTCCATGGCAGCCATCTTGGATTACGTACCTCAGTGAAAATCAATACCAATGGCCGTCTAACTGATGCGAAGAACCTTCCCAAGTTTGAAGTCGATTGGTTGAATTGTTCTCGAGATATCGCGTTCACAAGATCTGGGACGGATGGAATCTAATATGGTCAATGGCAGCCATCTTGGATTACGTACCTCAGTGAAAATCAATACCAATGGCCGTTTGACTGATGTGAAGAACCTTCCGAAGCTTGAAGTTGATTGGTGGAATTGTTCTTGAGATATCGCGTTCACAAGATGTGGGACGAACAGAATCCAATATGGTCGATGGCGGCCATCTTGGATTACGTACTTAAGTGAAAATCAATACCAATGGCCGTCTAACTGATGTGAAGCACCTTCTCAAGTTTGAAGTCGATTGGTCAAATTGTTCTTGAGATATCGCGTTCACAAGATGTGGGACGGACAGAATCCAATATGGTCGATGGCGGCCATCTTGGATTACGTACCTCAGTGAAAATCAATACCAATGGCCGTCTAACTGATGTGAAGCACCTTCTCAAGTTTGAAGTCGATTGGTCGAATTGTTCTCAAGATATCGCGTTCACAAGAGGTGGGACGGACGGACGGACGCTACGACGGACGGAGGGACGGACGGAAGGACAAAAATGAAGATGGCCGTTTGATAACATAAATGTGACATTTAAAAAATACACATTTTTGTCAATTTTTCGGTCAGAATTTAAAACAATGCATGAAAACATGAGCAGTGTGACTAACGTCACAGGACCTACGAAGTAGAGTAGGCATTAGGACTCGAACGCGAACGGAACCCTTGGAAATCCCCACCCCCAGTTGAAATCCTGCCTATATTAAGATGGGCACCGCCCAAGTCAGAATCGCCAGTGATTTTCATCAAAAATCACCAGAAATTTTCATCAAAAGTAGGTCAGCTCAGAACTTGTTGGTAACAGTCTTCTAATGCGCCCTCGTTCCAAAATTAAATAACGATCGCCGATTTAATTTTACAATATTTTAACTAAAGGAAACAGATTGAATAATAAAGGTTCAGTAGATTTCAAGCTTTACGTGTGAAAATACATTTACATCTCTTTAATGGTTTTCAGTGCCCTTGTCCAGGATTAAAACAACTTTTTGAATCACATTATTTTCCCAACAATACAACAAATTTGTATATATAGTACTATAGTAGAAAGGTAGCATTTATGTAGTTTACGGTAATTCAACTCAAGACCAATACCTTCTCTGCACAAGATAATAATGACTCTATGTCATTCTCCTGAGCATAACCGGTACAAAGACGAATAAATAGTCTCTACATCACGTTGTTATCTAGATATATGAGACAACACATTTTGAGTATCGGCAATCTGATGAATGTACTATTCCGGTTTTCTTGTTTCACATTATATTCTATGGCGGTTGATCGGTGATTTTCTTCATTGATAAACGTTAAACCACCTCAGCTTCGTTGTGTGAATCGGAATTGCATTGCTGTGACACACCAACACACTCCGTGGCAGTGATTCTGTATCCCCTAATCAAGGAATCAAAATGGATCAAGATTTGAAATGACAAGAAAAATTTAGACATATTTTGTTTACACATGTAATTTTTTGTTTAAATTATATCCAAGTGTGATATATAGTCAATATTCAAGAGGTACAAAAAAAACTCAAGTTATCATATTTTCACATCATGATCAAAGTTACTTTATCTAGTTAAATTCTACCAAAAGAAGACCCTTTAAACATGCCGTCATGGCTTTGTTTCACCCTCAGTAAACTTTTATCATTGTCGCTCACACAGACTAATCTGAAGGATGATACCACATCTTTCTTTCTTCTGCTGGGTTATTGCACCAGGCTGACTTACTTGGTTGATGTAGGATATTTCACCATCAGTGGGTAATCTGACCTGAATTTGAAGCCTACATGTGGTCAGTGATGAAATGTTTGGATGTGAAATAGGATACACGTTAAAGACCACAGTTTACATATATCTATAACAATATACTGAATTGTGTGTATTGAGGCTGGCATAGCGGTGTAGATAAATGCACTAATAAATGATGGAAAATTAGCATTTCCTATTTCATAAAAACAATTACGGATGGCATATCCCACCACTGTGTTATATATACAGTGAAACATACAGCCAAGGGTTCCCGATGGGCATGACAGTGTACTCGCTGAGCCATCAATAAATAATAAAAAAAATTAATTATAAATCAAATTTTAATCAGAATTCGGTCAACTCAGAACTTGCTGGTAACAATGCCCTAATGCACGTTCATGCCAAAAATCAAGGTTCTAATGTCAACGGTTCTCCTTATTATGCCGACGAAAGGATTCGGATGGACTGACTCATTACCGGACAATTTACGATCTGTAGTCTACTTCGTAGGAAATTGATAAATATTAATTTCATGTGAAAGGATACAGTTTTTCACCCATTTCTCCTCTCGGAAAAGCAGAAATTTTAAAGAAGAATGATGAAAACATAACTTTTTGGTATCCCAATTGCCCGTCATCTTGAATTTACCCACGATCCTCTGCTGGGTGGGGGGGAGGGGTATACAAATAGGCTCAAAATGACAGCAATATGACAAATTACAAACCTCTCATTTTTTGTGATTTCGGAGATAGTGCAGAAAGTTGTTGGTGGGGGGCACTAAATTTGAATATTCGCAGCTTAGTTCAAGTTTTAAAATGGTAGACCATTGCCCTTCGCCATGGTATAGTTTGATCCGCTCGATGAACGACTGTATCGCTATAGTTGGCTGATCTTCAAACGAGAGATCCTGAAGGATCTTGGCGCCCACCATTGTCCGATAATTGTAAGCTAATGACAAGAGGATCTTTTTGTCCATTGTTACTAGGAACAAGCGATTGATTTGTAATTTTGTTTACAGAATTTCGAATCTGAGCGAAGAAGATCGAAAAAGGGACACTGGAAAACACCAAGATATCATCTTTCTAAGTTTCAGGAGTTTCAAGATTTCTAGAAACTGTATTTATGTCGGTTGTTATAGAACAAGAGAAATGAGCAAAATTAGTCTGAAAGTGAATGTACATGTACGGAGAATCCTTCGTCTTCTTTTTGTAGTATTTTATTTTATTTTTTTATTTTTGCACGTGTCATCATTGGGTACTGGAAGCGAAGACAAATCTCTTTGACACTTTGGCATGAGCTACGAAAAATACTTTTATAATTAGGAACGAATGCTAATTCTGTTCTGTTTACTGGGCTAGTTTGAGATATCTCTTTTAAGATACCATGCTCGAAAATAGTAAGATGGCACAATACTTAATACCGAAGGGATCCGGTCGGCGCAGTAAATTTGAACTGTGGTAAGTTTCAGCCTCCTTGCTCAAAGTATAAGAAAAATAATTATGGGGGGAGAAGGCATTTCGCCCCCGGCCAGGATACGTCCCCAAACCCCAGGCCAGATATGGTTAACGATGTATGGCTGCTTGTTCAATTCTTTCGGTGAGTACTATATATTGATTGATGTGTGCTAATGTACAAACTTTCGTTGGGAGCTCTTAGACCTCTTGTTTCGTTATGCCACGCGTGTAAAATGCTGATGTGGTTGCCTCTTGCACGTCTCCAGACCATATAGCTACTCAAGAGGCTGTGGCGGTCCGCCTCTTTACATTAGCGGGCTATATACAATGTTCACAAAAGCTATATCTTTCAGGAATTCATATATCCATTGCTTTCTAGTACAACACTTTACATATTTGTTTGCTTACATGTGATTAATTATGTTCTATATTTCTCATTCTTCTCAACATGGCCTATGAGAAAAATTTTCCACGGAATTCTACTTGTTCTGTAACATAGTTACTGTTCTAATTTTGACTGCCACTCTCTCGCAACAAAAGCGCTCTCCCGCGTTGGAGTTGTGTTTCGGTACCTCTCAGTTTGTCTGAAGCATGGTAACTACTGAAGTGATTTGTTGTCACGAAAATAGCGAACCACAGTGTAAGTAATTAGAGTTCAGTGACTGTAAACTATGTGATCATGAATGCTATGATGTCCACAAAAATATCCGTTAATATCAGATTGGAAATAAGACTCTAACGACTCTAAATGATCACTTTATAGTCCAAGTGAATTAGCAACAACAACACTTGCACACGTGTTGGCATATTTTTATTGCACAGGTCGTTACACACAAACTGTTGAGAATTTAATGATCAATACGCCGCATTGTATTCAAGATTATCGATTTGATTTTATGTAGTTCATAAATTTGTGAAATTATATAGTTACATACGCGTTGTTAGCGCTAAACCATTATGGTGAGTAACGCACGTTCAGTCCCAATACACAAGCTCTGTCTATCAGTTATCGATTCAAGGGGAACAACTCTTGCTGACATAATACACCCAGCTTTGTTTCGAAGACAATTTTCGGAAGATCTTTGCTTGCCAAGGGAGAGGGCATCTCAAGACTTACATATCTTGCTTCTGTGTTGCCAATTCCAAAACCATATTGTCACCAGATAAACAAAGAAATGTTTCAGTTTATCTGGAACTACCGTCAGGAAAAAATCAAACGAGAACTTCTATGTGCTGACATAACTAACGGGGGTCTGAATTGCCGAGATTTCTCGGATCACAACAAAGCTTTAAAACTTGCATGGCTCTCGAGATATTTTACAGAGAAGTTGTCCGCGTGGAAGCTAGGTGCAAATGAAATATTCAGAAATCTAGGGGGGTTTGGCTTTGTATTAAGTTGTAATTACGAAACGTCTAAGCTTAATCAGCATATTCCAGACTTTTACAAAGAAATACTGTCAGCCTGGTCCGAGATAAGAGAGATCGCTGATGTAGATCGATATAATGAAGTGCTGTGGAATAACAGAAATATCTTGTCACGTTCGAAGTCATTATACAGTAAAACGTGGCATCAAGTAGGCATCAACTTTGTCAGGGATATATATGACTCCGGGGGGAGATTACTCTCTTTGTCTGACTTGGAGAAAAAATATTTGTTTTTGTGCAATCCAAAAGATTACTATATGACTGTAAGAGCCGTAATGTCGTATATTGGCTCTAACATCTACCATAGGTATGCCCCAATCGCAGAGATCAATGGTACACCTTCAATAAAAGGGTTTTCCCTGGAAAACACCAAACTAAACTGTAAATTTTGGTACAGTCAACTAAAAGCAAAACAGAAAGTTGAATTCGATTATGGCAAATGGACAATCGTTGACAAAAGCAATGCGACCAGGGTATGGCATCTTCAACATAGCCTGCCATTAGAAAACAAAATTAAAGAGCTTCAGTACAAATTACTACACAATATCATTCCTTGTAATCGATACCTGCTTTATTGCTTGAAACTTAAGGCAAGTTCCGCATGCGATATTTGTGGCATGGAAGACACCATTGAACATTATTTTATACACTGCCCGCAAAACGATCGGTTTTGGTCAGACGTCAGCAATTTTTTATATTTGTATATAGGTTCTGACATTCGATCTATGACCTCGACAATACTCTATGGCTACTTGGGTAAAATCAAATATAATCAGCTCATAAATTATATTTTGCTGCAAGCAAAGTTTTTCATTTACAAATGTCGAGTAACGAAAAAGACCCCCGTCTATTCGGTTTTCAACAAAATATTGAGAAATAACACATTGGTTCTATCTAAAGTATACAAAGATAACAAAGTAACACTTCACCTGAATGAAATATTCCATTATCCTGTTAATAATAACAGTATAATATAAAATGTCTATTGACGTATACTATATGGACTCGTGTGCCTTTGTAGTTTGTCTTTGTCTCGCACTGGGTATATGGGTTGGAGATACTTGAGGGGGGGTACTTATTGAAATAGCCCTGGCGTGCCGGGTCCGATGTGACGCCGTTAGAATTGTGCATATTGTCATTCTGTCTCACTCTGGTTCGCACAAAGTTAGTTGTTTATTGACTTTGCACCTCGAGCGCTTGCGAGCGCCCCAGGTTGAATGTCTCTCGTTCAGATTTAACATGTTTAATATGCATTTCAATACAAAATTGTTCTTTGAGCAATACTTGACACGGCTTTACTATAAGCTATTCTGGTGAAAAAAACTGGCTGATTATGTAACTCCTCCCTTTTGTGTACTTCGCTTTGATTAACATATAAAGCGTATGATACTTTCTCGCAACATTTTGACAACAATTCAATAACTTTGTTCCGTGTGCGGCAAAGCAGTTTAGCAATATGTAGCAATGTACGCGTTACAAAGTTGCCTAAATCCTAAACAATGTACTGAAAAATAACTATTTTATAAGTCACGCCCAGTAATCTAATGCCCTCCCTTTGTCAAATCTATATGCCAATATTGGAACGCCCATTTCTGTCTAGTCCGCATTGAACACTTGATTGACAGATAGAGTGCGAAACGCTTTCGCAACACGCCAGTTATATTATGTACGCGGTGAGGAAGGGGCGGGGGGAGAGAGTGACGGTGTATTTTATTTACTGTCAAACATTTTTGAGCATGTTCATCTCTGAATGCATATTAAACCCATCTCATGTTTGCTCATTTTTCAAACCACGCCCTGTCTACTCCATGACCACGTGGACCTGTAAGGGCATTTCTATGTAAATAGAGTTCAGACGCTTTCGCAACAGGCCAGTTATAATATGTGCGCGGTGAGAGAGTGACGGTGTATTTTATTTAATGTCAAAAATGTTATATGTGAGCGCGGGGGGCGGGGGGAGAGAGAGTGACGGTGTATTTTATTTACTGTCAAACTGTCATGTTGATCTCTGAATGCATTGATATTAAAACCATCTCATGTTTGCACATTTTTCAAGCCACGCCCTGTCTACTCCATGACCACGTGGATCTGTAAGGGCTTTTCTATGTAAATACGTGGTCACTGATACGGAATAAATGCCCAGTGGTACGTCCAGGGCTTAACTGAAAAAAAAGATAATGAATGTTTGTGAACCTGAACAATTTGTTTTTGCGATACTTTCAATCGTTATTATTACCACATTAAACCAGTTGGAATTCAATGTTGACTTTTCAAGTTTATTGGGGATCGAGGGTTATACTCGCTGCTATTCTCCAGAGAAGAGACAATATGATAAAAAGACTCCGTCCGGCTTCCGTGACAACCAGGGGGCGCAGAAATTCTGAGATATCACAGACATCTTGTCGCAGCACTACAGGTAACGGACTGTCGTCTACGTCACAGAGGACAACGGACAACGAGTCCTCGCCTATACAGTGTGTGTTACAGGACATATCTCAACAGGGGTCACTTATAGAATAAACTTTCTATAACAATACCAATCATTATAAGGTGGAATAAACATTCAATCATTAAGAGCTCACCATTATAAAGCTATTATGGCTGAAGAGCAATCAAACACAAGTGTCGATGGACAATCAGATGGACAGTCAGTTACTGGTCAAATTCCCATAGATACTGGAAAGTCCCAAAGAGCCAGGACATTGACAAATAAGGGTAAACAATTGTTTCAAGACTCACAGTTTGAACACATTCGGAAATTGCAAAAGTCCTGGGAAGAAGTAGAACGATATATGGCTCAGTCAAATACATGCCCTGACAAAATCGAATCCATTCGTCAAGCTGAACGAAATCTGTTCACAAGTATGAACCACTACCGTAAACTCTCTGATGATTACATCAGCTTGTTGTCAAGAACAAGTACAGAAGAAAGTCACAGAGACTTGGAAAGTATTCTGTCAGTATTGAAAGCATATGAACGGTTAGTACAGAATGTTATTAACCAGCTGAACAATCGGTTTCAGAAGGTATTAGAGACTGGATCACATCATTCCACTGTGTCCAAACCAAAATCCAATAAATCTGGTAAATCCCACAATTCCAATAGACCAGATATCAGTGCCATTCTGGCTAAAAAGAAAGCTCAGGCAGAAGCCACTCATGCTGGGATAGAATTCTTGAAAACAGAAGCTGATCTACGAAAGTTACAGGCCAAGTTGACAAAAAAACAGCAGATGTCGGATGCACAGACCACATGCATTAAGGCAGAATTAGACGTCGATCTTCAGCTCTTGAGGAAACAAAGAGAAGTAGCACAGAATGTAGCAGAGGTGCAAGCTCTTGAAGCTATGAGTGACATCATGGACAGCATAAGTGACAAAAGAGCCACCATAAACATTCCTGTTGAAGATAGCAAAATACGTACCCAACGCTATGTCAACTCACTTTCAATAGTAGATGACACTGGTAATGACAATCTGAATACATCTGCCATGGGAAACCATGTCAACCAATCAAATCTCGATTCAACACCTCATCATGTGCCAACACCTAGAACTGTCTCCACACCCTGTGCCGACCATCCGACAAGGCTTGGTTTCATAACAATCAGTGAAGCACCCATGACTCCTTTGAATCCTCACACACCAGCATTCGAAGTACAAAAAACTGACAATATTCAGCAATCGCCCAAACCAGCTGAAAACATTGAGTCTACCATAACATCCGAACTCACACGGTTTCTGTTAAAGAAAGACTTAGTTCTCTCAAGACTGTCGAGCTACAACGATCGTCCAGAATCATATGGTATTTGGAAATCTAGCTTCAAAGCAATCATGACGGAGTTACAAGTTACTTCAATAGAAGAGTTAGACCATTTGATCAAATGGCTTGTACCAGAATCCTCAAAATATGCTCAAAGTCTAAGAGCAGCAAGTGTGAATGATCCTAAGAAAGGCCTACAGAGAGTCTGGGAAAGGTTAGACGAAAGATACGGAAGACCAGAATTAGTAGAAGCTGCTCTTAAAGCCAAACTACAACAATTTCAACATGTGGCATGTTGGCATACTCAGGGAAGGTGTCCAATTATTGTTCCTCGCTGAGCAGTTTGTACACTATGTAGAACATCCATAAACAACTCTTGATTATTACGTAATGACACTTGCGTATAGTAATGTCAAAATCGAATAACAATTTTAGTTGGCTCTATGAAAAATTATTTCCGTTTCAGGAAATTGTTTCCTCGACGTTCAGTAGGAAATGCTTTTAGGTGACGTGGAATCTGTTCAAATTCTCCGAACACAGTCCACACCGCTGATGATAATTTGTCAATACGAAAAATGTCACACATACCCAGTACACACAAATTTATCAAACATCCTTCAGAACAGCATGCAAGATATCTGTGATTGTTCAACAGAGTAGTTCCGGGTCAAGACTTGAGTTTAGTGATAAATTTCCTCATCGATGTAGGCACATCATTTAAAATACATGATGTCTCACTCTGTTTCAAACGATCGATAGAAATAAATTATCCTCCCTTTTCGTCGCTTGATCGCCAAGCAGCTGATAGGAAGGACCGTTGAATGCGAGGTCGCCGTGGGGATCAACAAAGGATGCGGTTGTTCCTTCCCAGGATGCCCTCTATACTACAGGAGTGGTAAGCTCCTATTCGCGTTGGTGTGCCGCTAGTTCCCTCACAGAATGGCCTTCTCCGTCACTATCAACAAAATTGCATTTGTTTTTTTCTTAACATTACACATTTATAACTCTATTTCAGTGTTTGGTGGATTCGTCAACATTAGGCCTATATACCCACGCCGCACCTCGCATATGATATCATTTTCCGTAATATATCTCCCTTTTGGTGTTCCCCTCATTCTTAATGGGCGTTCTTTTCGAAATGAGAGACATGGGGTTTTCTCTAAACCACATCCATGGGACCAGGAGCAGGCAGCTCCGGGGTCAACGGCGGCCTTCTATTTATGTAATTCGGTGCTATTTGTTTCAAGCGAGAGCGGCAACCCAAGTGTTGTTGTTCCTCCACGTATTGATAATCACTCAAATACGATTGCGTTATGCCCAGCATTGTTGGTCAGAAGCCCCGCGACCATCTTGGTGTGACCTATTTTTCTATAAAATCTCTTCCGCTGAAACCTTTGAACCGATCGGCTCGAAACTTGGTATACATGATCCTTGGTCCGACACATCTTCAATTTGCAAAAGACGATTGGATCCGTCAATACAAAATAGCCAGCATAGACCAATTAAATTAGTCTGATTTTCATGTAACAGATTTTTGCTGGTGAAAACGCCTGTATATATGTTATTCGACATAACGATAAAGGACGAACCGGTGCTAAAGTCAGACATTGCCCCGGCTTGCCCAAATGGGCCCATTTTGTACGAATTTCAAACTAACCCACATTGATATGAATATCTCAAACTGGTAGTGCATGATGTATAATATAACGATCAGTGGTCGATTTTACTATTTATTTGACGGGAAGGTACATCATGTTGTGAAAGTCAAGCTTTGAGGTACAATTTTTTTTATTGTTTTATTGGTCGAAGCATTTAGCGGCCATCTTGGATTTATGCAAAATCTTTATATATCTTGTTATCTGAAATCATTGGATCGATCATCCTGAAACTAAGGATATATCATCTTTGGTTCAAGGTCTCTCTACGATTCTCATCAAGAGTTGTTGTGTAAAAATAATGGAAGCCATCGACCAATCAAGTTAGTCGGATTTTCAAGTAACGGAGTTTGATGGCGAAAACAGCTGTCTGGGTGTTATTGGACATGACGATGACGAAAAAACGAGTCCGAAAGTAAGAAATTTCACAGATTAGCACTGATGTTCAAGCTCGGACTTGAGTCACAAAAGAGCGCGTTATATTGGTTATAGATCTGCAATAAATATAGGTAAATGTATGAAAGTTTCATCATGTTGCTTTCATTTTTTAAACATACACTCTTAAAACGCTAATGTTAGATTTAACATCTAAAGTGTTGAAGGAGGGAAAGCACTTAGAAAGTGTTGTATTCACTACTTTTAAGTGTTGTATTCACCACTTTTAAGTGTTGGATGCAACAGCTAAAATGTTGTATTTAACACTTATATGTGATAAACACAACACTTTCTAAATGGTTTCTCTCCTCCAACACTTTAGATTTTAAATCTAACATTAGCGTTTTAAGAGTGTAAGGTAATCCCTTTAACAATTCAATCCAGTGACATTTTCTGCTATAATATTAGCTAAACGGGTAATATATCATCAATCAATCCAGACGGCCTGTTTAGATAGACACGGGCCTTCCCCCGACTGAGTTACCTACATAGGCCTACATAAACACCTGCTGCAATGTGTAACAATGTGTGAACTGAAGTTCAGTAGGTCATCCATTGTTAAATGGAATTTAAAGAAAACAGTTTTCTAGCTAGAAACGGTGACAAGAAACAGTCCGGGAATTTTATTGCATTGATACTCCCCGTCGGACTCCGGTAGGGGAGAACGGAATTGCTGTGTGTCTGTTTACGCGTGTGTCATGAATTCTTATAATAACTTAGAAAGCAAGCAGTCAATCCAATCCGATTTTTTATTGAGTATATTGGGAAAGTATTGGAAAAATAACTATCATGTTATTGATATTGAGGTCAATAGGTCAAAGCTCAAGGTCACAGCACTGCGACACTGAAAATAAAATTATCCATTCTGTATCTTGAGTTCTTGTTCAGCAAATATCTCGAAACTTTCTGGGTGTGTTATCCATGTGATCTTGAAGAGAACTGTCAAATGAACTCAAATGTCAACATCAAATCCCTTCAATCTATAGCTTGAGGGGTATTATTAACCAATCTTCTCAAATCTTCACAGATTTTGGCCGATATAATGCCAAAGAGGCCAATAATTATCCCCCACCAGGACGCTAATCAGGGGATATAGATTCACTGCCTGTGTGTGTGTGTGTGTATGAATCATCAATTCTTGTCAAAACGATATCTAAGGAACCGCTTGGTGATCGATTCACAAGAATTTTTACAGAAAATATATTTAAAAATATACACCACGCTATTAATATCAAGGTCAATAAATCAAAAGGTCAAGGTTACTTTATCACAAAACTTCATTTAACATAGTGTCTCAAATACATTTTATGATTCATCAAATATATTGACACTTACTGAAGTGTTATGCACGTGGTTGCAAGAGAACTATTCATTTTAGGTCAAAGATCAAGGTCATTGGCAAATCTAGGAACTCGTTATTGCCGCTCGCAGCTATTGTCGTTGTTATTATCATTATTTTCAACATTAAAATGCATGTCCCAGATTTTCGTGAAATGCTAATATCCTTAATAATTGAATTGACAGTTTTCCAAAATATGAGTGGTGAAATTTTAGAGATCTCTCGTACTGATGCTTCTATCTGCAGGCGTAGGGTTATCTACAGGCAGTTTTATTAGTTATTTTATAATATATTGCCTTTTGTTCGCACCATTTCTTATCTAAAAATATCTCCAATTTCACGAAACTTATTCCATGCGCTTCCAAATTGAATTTTAGCTTTCTTAGGATTTCAAATCAAACAATACTGCAACCTGTCCATTATCATTTTTTCTCGTTGTTTGTACTTATTCTTATTGCTTTACCTTGCGTATCGAGCGCAGCTTTAAATAGCTCTCCCGTAAATTCAACAAAAAGTGTATCAATGTCGATATTCCCTTAGCTTATTCATTATTTCTTCAAAGACATCTTTGCGGCTAGAAAGAGTAGCCACATAGTCAATATTATTTGAATTATTCCACTGAATTTTATTTATGATACTGCTTGTCTTTATTTGTTGCACTTTACTAGATTTATTTAAACTGAAAAACAATTCGGGCAATATCCGAGAATTCCTTAAGACCATCAACCTTAAATTATTTGATTTGATCAAATAAGCGTGGGCGCGTTATTAAGTAGTCAACTATGCTACATGTACTTCCCCAACCGCTTATGTAGGTGAATTCGCCGGTTACACCACCATGGACGGTATGGCAACTCTTACAGAAAGTTAGCAATCTCAACCCAGAAGCATATGATTTCTTAACTGAAACCTTACGTTTGTGCAAATAAACAGAATCCTCATTTGTTTCATCCACTACAGATGTCAAAATATTTGCATAGATTCAGGAGGTTCCAGACAAATTCGAATTTACGTCAACTGCGCAGGTTTCTACGCATCTATAAAAATAACGATATTTAAAGGAAATTTTACGAAAAAGAAAAAAACAGCTTAAAGAGAACAGTTGTGAAAGGATTTTTGAATTGGTAAATGTGTTTTCCACATTTTGAGGCAATTCGACCACAAGGAAGTAACGTTTGGAAACTGACTTAAACCTATCTGGCCTGGGCTTTTTGGGACCTGTCCAGGCCTGTCGGGGGGGGGGGGGGCGAAATGGCCTCCCTAATTATTTTTCTTATCCCTTGAGCTAGGGGGCTGAAACTTACCACACTGTACCCCTGGGTCAAGCTCTACCAGAAAATATAAAAACATCCAAGATGGTCGCTTTGATGACGTCACAGTGACGTCATTTTCAAAAACGGCATTTTTTGGTCGATTTTTCGGTCGGATTTTCCGAATTTTTTATTTATGCAATTTCTCCGCAAAAGCTGCATGATAAATTAGTAAATATTAATGTGATGTGAGATAAAATAGTTTTTGCCCAATTTTCATTGCGGAAAAGCAGAAATATGATAAAAACATCTTTTCTGGTACCCCACGTGACCGCCATCTTGAATTTACTCATGATCCTCTGCTCAGGGGGTTATGCAAATGGGCCCAAAATGACCCCAATATGATAAACTGTAAAGTCCCTGCTTCAGCACTCCGTTTATCGTCGTTCCGGAGATAGCGCAGAAAGCCTTGCTAGGGAGCCATAATGACTCCCCCCCCCAGGCCAGGTAGTTAACGAAATCAGGTCAAGTTGGCCCCTTTTTCCATTGTTTCGTAGGGATTGAAATCTCTACTGTCTAGAAGAGTAGCTTCGGCGTTTCCACACCCATTTTTATTAGACTTTCAGGTTCAGCGTTGTTCTAGAAAACTGTAGAGGAATTTTGGTCAAAATGACATTCTGAACTTCTTGAACAATATAAGCTTTTTCTATGAAAATAGAGACATTTTTTTATATAATTCCCATCTAATCCCGTATATTAGAGTAGTATTAAACCATTATTAGCAGACCATATAAATTCATAGATTGCCTGGAACCTCATCAAATCACTTATTTGGTCAGTTAAATCAGTTACTCTGGCATTAAAATCACCATACATCAACCAAATTTAAATCCAGTTCAATCGGATCGAAGATAACAACAAGGCTATTCTATAGATAACAACTTCTTTATTGCTGTGTAGCTGACGTTTCGTTGGAGATACTTCCAATTTTTTCAAAGCTAATGATCGAAGGTAGTTTCCTGGTTGAATTGATTAGACTTGACTGGTGGTGTATATACCAACCCAACTATGCACGGTGTTTCAATATTTAACAATTTATCGTCTAACCTCGTCCACATAATACCTTCATTTACTTTTTTAACCAACTCAAGAGCGAATAAACCAAATCATCTCTGAACCCAGACAAATATTATGGCTTGCAATAATATTCATTTCTACGATAGTATGTCGCGCAAGCCCGTGTATCCGTTTTATTTTCACCTGAAGATCGAATAAATATAAATATACCCAAAGACGTAGATTGTTATAGCGAGGGCAAATCGATATTTACATTGAAGCATATCCCACAGTCCATTCCAGCGCTAGAGCTGTCGCAATACGGCAGTATGAGTTAGCCTGACTCCCGGGTGACGGTGGACAAAGGCACGATAGGTGTGTCGATCTGGCTTTACATCAAATAACAAAATGGCGTTTGCTTCAGAGATTGGGAAATCGCCAAAGGTGGCTTTCGTGCTATTCTGTGTAGGGATTTTCGGTGGATTACTCAATCTCATCGGATATGCATCTCCGTACTGGATGGAGTTGAAGTTCCGATTAGGGACATTGGAGGGATCAATCGAGGTTGAGTCAAATTATGGGCTATGGCAGCTCTGTCAATCGACATTGATTGGAAACGTGTGCGCCACCCTCCCCTTTGTTGGAGGTAAGCAGTCGTTTAACCTATCATATAATCTCGGATAAAGTTAAAATTAAAGATGAAGTATGAACAGTTAGTCCATTAAATCTGTTGCCTGTTAAGGTCTAAATAAAATAGAGGCAACTGTCTACAGGAAGCATGCCAACGTTGATGCTAATGTGCCTCACACTGTCAGTGTCAGATAACACTATGTATGGCTGTGGACGGGTTCAGAGCTGAGGTATCGGGATCTTAGAAACCAATAAGTTTCAATCGCTGAACGAAGCGGTGATCCTCAAGATCAAATGAATTATTTTCCTCAACTGCTGACAAATGAATACCTTCGTCTATACTAAGTTACAAGAAAACATTAACAGACGCCATTGTTTTTGTTGTTTTTTTAGTCTAAGTTAGTTATCTATAGTGTTAATACACCATTAACATCGTGCTTGCACAATATCACTCACCATAGTTATTAATTTATTTATTTGCTTATTTATCTTTTCTAAGTTATGAAAATAGGGCGGTAAGTTATGAAAATAGGGAGGTCCTTTCAACCCGAAAGATTCCTGTTCCAAGGAGCCCTCTATCATATAGAGATACATGACTGTATAATAAGATAGATGTATTCCAATATAATGTACATATACTGGATATAAAAAAAACATTATGAATATTTATTGCCAGACGTATGGATCATGGGTAAACTCAATTTTAATCAACGTCACGAAACATTATTGCAGAAACTTATAAAACAGGGCTATATCACCCAGCACCTCCATTCAAAGTTTCTCCAATTTGGCGTTACATATTTCATGCTGATAGCAAAATACATGTACGAGTGTAGCGTGCAAACTCTATGGCGCTGCGTTTCGTAACATGTATGAAGCCATTTCCTCATGGGGTTCATATGAGCATTCATTCTCTAGATGACGACTTTACAACGAATACACTATGGATTAAGTATACAGATCAGCGATGCGGATTTGATATTTTTGGAACATGCTGATGTCTTTTCAGCATCATTGAAAACTTGACCGCCTATGTTTATGTATGCTATGATCTTTTTTTCTCATTTGGTGCAAATTCTGTTATTTGGAATATGGAATAGGTCTTTAATGAACGACGACTGAATAATGAATGACGGACCAGACGCTTGTAATAAGTTAATATTATCGTGTAATAATTTTTCGATGTTTAGTTTTAGACCGTCAATCGAAAAACCCCTTTATGACAAGGTCATTATGTCCATTCTAAGAAGGTCATTTGTTCCATTCTAACATGCACAATGATAAATATTTCCTCATTTAATAAGCCGAATGGCGAATTTTCTGCAAACTTATCCCGTGTTGATGGGAGAATTTCTGAACTGGTATGCTGGCCATGCTCGCGCGTGCAGTTCGTTCACGAGATGCAGCTGTGTGGACTTCACCCACTGCGCAGTGAATAAACCAATCGTCGATCTGCTTTGTAGCACTGCGTCACAAAAAGATCACCAGTTCGGCACGTGAGTAAAAGAGATCACAACAGACAAATGAATATTATCGTGTGATAATCTCTGTATGTTTTTAGGTCTGGACAAATCAGCGCACGGCTGAAACATGTTATAATGAAAAATGTCTCAATTTGTTTTTGCCAAGAGTGTTGCAGCGAATACTTTCACCAACGCGCAGCTGTGAAGAACACTCCCGCCCCAGAGAAAGGCAAATATGCGTCTCCAAATTCTGGCACCAAAATGTCAACTGAAGATTGGGATAGCTAATCTATCAAATATGTAGTGACTCTGTGCGGCGTACTCTACTTGAATTAAAATAATGACGAATTTTCTAAATGGTTGTAGGAGAAAATACAGTTTATTTCATCACAATAAATTGATATTCCTTCTTCGTTCTGTGTTTCAGGAACGTTTGCCGCCACCCAAGCTATGATGACGTTGGGCCTGATAGGCTCGTTGGCAACATTCGCCTTGTTGATCCTATTTCTAGTCAGTTCCCAGTTAAAAATCCGAAACGTGGCGATCTTTATTCTGCTGGGGTGTATCGGCACGGGTAAGTCATATCATTATCGCTTTTCGGCCAAATATGTGAACAAATATTACAGGGAGGTTTCTGATGCAACCACATTTTCTTTTTGCAATTTTCAGCCTGGTTAATGGACTACACGACAAACTCTTCAACGGCAAAGGTCATTTTTAGCAGAATAAAGTGCTCGCAATTCAGAGTAAAATGCCATTTATCACCTGTTTATACTCCAAATAGTTGCTGGAATATTCACAAAGCTATCTTTTTTTATTTCCAGCTGGTTTCAGAAATTTCATTACCATAGCATTCAGTTACCGTCGGCTTCATTTTGAAAAGTTTTTGATTAACCTTACCAGGCCGGGAGGGGGGAGTGCCTCCCCCTACCAAATTTTCTCCGCTATCTCCAGATCGACAAAAATGGAGAGCTCGGCAAGGTTATAGTTTATCATATTGGGGTCACTTTGGGCCTATTTGCATTACTCCCCAAGAAGAGGGTCATGGAAAAATTCAAGATGGCGGGCACGTGGGGTACCAGAAAAGTGATGTTTTCGTCATATTCCTTCAACATTTCTGCTGTTCCGCGATGAAAAGCGGGCAAAAACTATTTTATTGTGCATCACATTAATATTTACTAATTTAAATCATGCAGTTTTTGCGAAGAAATAACATAAATAAAACATTCGAAAAATCGACAAAAAATACCGACATCAACAAAGCAGCCATATCGGATTTGTTTTTACATTTTCTGGGAGAGATTGATCCAGGGGTATTGAGTGGAAGTTTCAACCCCGTAGATCAAGAGATAAGAAAAATAACTTGGGGGGGGGGGGAAGTCTGCTTTCGCCACCCAACCATTCAAGGGGCCTGGACAGGTCCTAAAAAGCCCAGATCAGACTGGGTTAATGCTTTCTTCATTTTTAGGCCAACATGGCATCAACCTTTGATTTATTGACCTTAGTTTTGGTACTCGACTTCTGTGTAACCCATATAGTTTACCTGTTGAATCTGAGAGAAATTGGTCAATTCGTTGAAAATTTATGGAATTAGATAACGAAAGTCGGGAGAACAAAGAAGAGTGTACATATATTTCATGGGACTTCGCCAGCTGTAGCTGACGAAGTCCAAACACAGTGTTGGAAAAGGCTATATAGTGTCGTTACGATTTGAATCTCATCTAGGCGAGAATTATACGACAAATTCTACGCAGATTTCACTTGTTGCTCATGCTCATGCTAATGTATATATAATAACGCATTCGGCATGGAAGGATATACGATCCTGCATTTGTGAAATCAGGTATTCGCCTAGGATCGATATTTGGCCCAGTGGTCTGTCCAAAGTTAAAAATGTATAAATAAAGTGTCTCTAGCGTGAGGGTCATGATCTTGACGAAAAGGGAGTGAAGTGTTACACTTGTTGTTGGTATAAACTTTTTTCTCCACAGAAAAATGCGCCTTATCAATCACATTGATTATTCTATCCAAATGTTTCTTATTCGCAACCCTATCTCAGAAGACTTCCACTAGTAGACAGGTCCCTGAGCGAAAAATGCTCGTACGAAAAAAGATGCGAATGTCTCTTTTAAAGGAACTCGGTTTTAAAATTTAAAACGCGTTATTTTGTCTAATATGGTTAAGTATCGTATGGCCGTGTTTTTGAGGAGACAATCATGCCTGATACGTGCATGTTAAAACAGTATGGTCGACAGATCGTCCACAACGAGTTATCGCATCACTAATCAAAATGCCTATTTTGTATGACCCGATAGGATTAAATAACGTCGTAATAACTGACCAGTGATCTTTATCCAAATTCAAATTCAAGTCGTTTTCTGGAGTATCATGTATTTCAGTCACGCTTTGATTGAAAATATTCATTTGAAGCCCATGGAGTTGGAAAATACATGACCTTTAAATGGTCCATAGCCCCGGGTTAAGCCGAATTAGACGTAGAGCCAGAATTAGCGCCAAGTCCAGTACTATACATAATGTAGATCAAACACTTACAAGGATAAACTATTGTGTGTATTAAAAGAGTCGAAAGAAACAGGAATATTCCAATAATGGCACCACACCCTGGAAGATTTGAATAAAGTAAATATTGTATTACCAACTTGAGACAGGGCCACGTTAACAATGTAGTGCTGACCAAAGAAAATAAAGTATCTATCTACGGACGATGAATGGTACAGCCAAAACTATATTCGCTTTTCTTCTTACTGGTTTCCATTGTTCGATCAGAACGCAAAACTTCAACATCAGAAAACACTACAACACATTTGTATCCCCAAATATACTGATTATTTCTCATTCCAGCGGTGTTCAACGTGATCGGGATTGTAATCTGTGCGGCAGAGTCTTCACGTGCTGCAAAGAATATTGCTGCGATTGGGCTTGATGATGGACTTGATGTTACCCTACTTTGGGCGTTTTACCTGTGCTGTGCCGGGACGTTGTTCTTCGTGCTCTCCTCCTTCCTGGCAGTGCTTCTCGTTTCGAAGATGAGAAACCTCAACTAATGCAGCTTAGCACTGAGCTATTGCTTGCAGCTCCGCATCAATATTACTTTCGGAGTAGCTGAAGATATCATTGACAGAATCCAGGGAAACAAATTCGAGATGCACGCACTACTAGCTCGGGGTCATGCAGCTGATTTAATTTTGAACGGGGTAAAATAGACTGTACTAAAAATGTGTATCAACCCTACCTGGCCTTGGGGGGGGGGGGGGGGGGGGGGGGGGGCGGAAAGTGCCCCCCTAGTGAACTTTTCTCTGCTGCTCCGAAACGACAAAACCGAGGAGGCTGAAACTTTTAAGCTTATCTTATTGGGGTCATTTTGAACCTATTTTCATATAGCCCGAACAGAGGATCATGGGTAAATTTAAAATGGCGGCCATGTGGTATCCGCGAAAGTCATGTTTTTCAATCTTTTCGCTCCATTTCTTCACATTTTCCTTGCCTAAAAGGCATTGAAAGTATTTTATTCATGCAAAACTAATTATTCTATATTTTATTTGATTTTTTTCGAGAGAAAAATCGGAAAAATGAAAATTTCGAAAAATCGACCTGAAATTAGTTTGTGGATGCCATCTGAAAAGTGATTGTCCGATGAGACGCCTCTACTCCACAGGCCGAGTATCACCTAGCTTTGCTCCAAGTGTTAATTCCAATATAAAGCAGTCAATCATTGTTCGTGAAGGATATCTGTGTCCATGATGGGAAAAAATGCATATGATTATCAGGGCCAAGATGCAAGAAGAAATACATATATAAAGACAAACTAATTACTTGCAAGAGAGAAGTGATCAACAGTTTCCAGTGTTGCCGGTATGATATTGTGCTGCTCCATCTTACTGGCTGATATTTAAGAAATAGTGTTTTCGATGCTGCCGTCTCGTCTGGCATCGTGCCAATATTAGTGAACGAGTTTATGTGGTCTCTCAAATGGGTAGTGATTCGGTCAGCAGAATTTCACGATGGAAACAACAGTTAAACATGAGAAAGAAATTTCATCTTGTGATTTATTTGTTTGTCTTATTCGAATGTGACTTGTTTGAAAGCAGCCGTCCCTTTCATCACCCGACTTGTGAAATAGAATCTCTCAACTGAACATCTGCACTTGACACATGTACATTTCACACAACTGTGCTAAAAGACTGAATAAATGCACAGTTAGGAAGTTGTTATAGGCACAAGTGTTATAAAATATTTTATTTTTACTGCACATTTTGATTGCACAGTTCCAATTATAGCTGGAGGCCGAGCGGGTGATTTGGAGCCTTTCTCTGAGGATGGCGGAAAAGAACTATTGGCTTTTCCGAAGAAAGAGCTGAGCTTTTTTTTTGATAGATACTTCATGTAGAAAGCTATTGACTCACGTTTTTGAAAAAGGCCAATTGTAGGTGCATTGTTGATACCGGACTTGACTATTGTATGCACTGTCTCGTGATTATCACTTGGAACCATTTATTTGCATTTTGAAAGCCGACAAAGTAAATCAATACTGTATGTATTACATATGGCGATTTTATCAATCGAAACTACTAGTATATTATATTTCACCGGTGTATGTTCAGAGGAGCTCCTTTCAACCAGCAATGAACAGCTAGATTTAGAAAACTGTTGATTCTTTGTTGATAATTGTTCATTCTCTACTCATTTTATTTAGTCAACAATTCAACCATTGCCACTGTTATATGTACTCAGATTGTGCGTGAGCGTACTTGTTCTCATAGGTGATTAGTCTATACCCAACTAATTGGTATATCTGTACTCAACTATTTGGTATGTCGGTAATCAACTATTTGTTATACTGGTGCTCAACTATTTGGTATACCGGTAATCATCTATTTGGTATACTCAACTAATTGGTTTACTCAACTAAATGGCATATTCAACTATTTGATATACTCAACTATTTGATATACTCAACTATTTGGAATACTCAACTATTTGTAATACTCAACTATTTGGAATACTCAACTATTTGGTATACTCAACGATTTGATATACTCAACTATTTGGTATACTCAACGATTTGATATACTCAACTATTTGGTAAACTCAACTATTTGGTATACTCAACTATTCTATTTGGTATACTCAACTATTTGGTATACTCAACTATTTGATATACTCAACTATTTGGAATACTCAACTATTTGATATACTCAACTATTTGGAATACTCAACTATTTGGTATACTCAACTATTTGGTATACTCAACGATTTGATATACTCAACTATTTGGTATACTCAACGATTTGATATACTCAACTATTGGTATAGTCAACTATTTGGTAAACTCAACTATTTGATAAACTCAACTATTCTATTTGGTATACTCAACTATTTGGTATACTCAACTATTTGATATACTCAACTATTTGGTTTACTCAACTATTTGTTATACTCAACCAATTGGCAATATTTGTTCCAGATGTCTTCCTTCGTCTCGCAAGTTTTCACAACGAGTTTGTTTTTCCCACAGATTGATGTAAGCCTGAACTTTGCCCATATATGTTCCGCCATTTGGTCTGGTGCTTCTTATTGTCTGACAACGCGAACAGAATCTTCCACGTACCGTCGTTGTATTGGAATAGAAAAATTTGCGACGAAGAAAGTGTACACTTAAAATAAGTGAACATTATTAGCCTATTTGACAAAGCCGAATTATGTCCTGACTCCACGCCAAAACATTGAAGCCATATAATGAATTAAATCGACCATCTCTAAATTAGGACAACGGTTCCAAGGAACCCTCATTGCTCAATTATGTGGGCTTATTGTGTACGTTTTCAGATGAAATAAAGACATCATAATTAATGAAAAGTACCATATAAAGGGTTGTTAGCTTGCGAATATGAACATCAGGTGTTTCCATCAAATATGTTTTTTCTTTATAAGTTCGCAGTTACATAATTATATGCTTCTAAATACACAGCGCATCTAAGTGAAAACCATCATTGAAACATGGCGTTATACTTTTCACATATCGGCCAAGAATATATTCATATTGTGCTCTATCATTAAAAATAAGTGATTTTTTTTCTCGATATCAAATGTTAACTGTTCCACTATGTCGTGAAAATTTATGACGAGAAGACAGCTTTTGGAGCTGTCCATGTTGACATATGTGAAAATGCATGCGTCAAATCCGAAATTCAGTAGCAAGTGTTCGTCCAAGAAGATATACCACGATCATATAAAACTTACGTCATATTTCGATAATCTTGAAGACATTACAATCTCAATGGCGTTCAAATGAAGACTCCCAATCAAAGCGTGACTGAGATACATTCACATTGGAAACGACTGAATTCATTTGGATAAAGAATAATGGTCAGTGATTATGATTTTTTATATGGAACATCAGCAGGTCTCGTTAGCATCAATAAAAACTGTTTACCGCTTCTCTCTTGTTGGAAACCATCTTGCTTTTTTTTCATTTCACACACGTTTGGAATTGGCGCTGACTGTTATACCAATATGTCTTTCGACTATTGAGGCGGAAAATCTTCTATGGACGACGGCTGACTATTGTATGTCGGATCTGACGCTTGTTGTTATATTACAGGTAGATACCGAGGGCTATCTCTATTTAATGTTATTTAATATGAAAATATTGCCTTGTTTTGAGGGGAATATGCACAGCCGAGGGGCAACGAAACTGCATATTCCCCTCACAACAAGGCAATAATTTCATTATTATATTTATCAACTTAACTCTGTGTTAATCTCTTATCTCTCGAGCAAAATAGTGTTTTATGTTTATTTTGGAAGAGCGCAATCCTTCTGAGTTGATTACTTTCAGTGGGCAATAGCATAGCCAGCAACATTATTTTTCATGCACGAGATTCCACTGATTCGGAGCTGCTTCACTACTGTCGTGTAAATCTCGCAACGCACGTATAGTTGTTCGATCCCGCTTGTTAGTTACTCCAATAATGTGCTTGGGTACGATTCTACTTACAATTAGATGGGGGGGGGGAGATAATTTATTTCTGCTGTGTTTTCCAGCTAAAACCAACTCGACGAACTGATCCGTGATCGACTGTTTGCAGCGCGACTGAGAGAATGGGGCGACCTCTGTTGTAACTTTAGTGTATATTCCAAGGGGAGGGGGGGTGGGGTGGAATATGTAGTTTTATTGACCGGGGAATATGCAGTTTTATCTCATTACAATTTATATAGGGAGACACTCTAATAAATATAATAATGTTATTTATCGATCGAATCGCTTAATTGGACCTTGCTTAATTCATTTCAAGCCTTGGAGGATAGTGTTGAGTTGTATTGAGTCATTTACACGATTACAGCCATTTGCTAACCCTTCCTATAAAATGGAAACATGCTCATACTATGAATTTCAGAGAAATGAAAGCATCCAAATATCGTGCAAATAAATTCCGTTCTTCATACCATTGCCCAGTCTCTAGTTTTCTCTATATTTTGTCTATCTTTGTATTGGTCCATTCCACGTTCAGCGGGAACAAAGAATCTATGTCTATGGATAGATTTACTCCTATCTGCTGAAAAATTCTGAAACCTTATATCCTCACCAAATAGACTCTACCTCCATTTCATTTTTTTTTTCCAACTGCGCAGGTTTTCGTGAACTTCCTGATTGTACACAATCGAAAGTTTTTAACGTTAGAGAGATAGGCCGAGTGTTAGAAAACAGTTGATATTTCGTGAAACTGTACGTAAAATCATTCGAAAATTTCATGGACTAGCAAGAGATGGGCTAAGGAACGGCGCCAGATATTTATTTACACTGAACACAATTTAGTTCCACAGAAAAAACACTTTTCCCGGGATATGACCCGCTTTCAACCTGACCAGAATGCGGCCGTTGGTAATGACCTCTCATGGTGTCGCTGCGCAGTTAAAACAGATTGAAATGGCGATAGAGTCTATACGTAAAATCAGCAGCCTAGAATACTTTGTTTCATATTTACGGAGCTGCTTCCGCCGTTTGTAATGTGTGACGCGAACTGGATTTCCCGAATATTATCAACTCCTAACAATCAAATGCAGTTACGCCATATTGTATCTGACCATGGCAGCTACTGAGGATTTAGTTGCTTAGTGGAAAACGATGCTGGTGTACTTACAAGAAGTCATATGACCCCACAGACAAATATACTGAGTGCATATTTCTAAAAACATCACAAGAGTCAACAGTGGTCCCTGTGATGATTTGTGTCCCATCCACGCTTTTATTGTAGCTGTTCATGTTGGCATATTGAGTGACATGACCACACGGCCCCAGTTTAATTGAAATTGTAGTTTAAGGGCCGCTTCCCATACGGATTTCGCGGTCCATCAACTCAATGTTTTATTTACATTTCACTGTACTTTTCTTTGTTCATTTAAGCTCTTTTACGGCCCTAGAACCGGCTTGAGCGGTATTTGATACAAATATTTCAGAGCCATGCTGTGTAGCCCTCATCGAAGTTATCCAATGGTAAATGATGAACGATGCGACGGCCAGAAAAAAAAACGGTCCAAATGGGAAAGTATTCATAGAATGTAACTTCGTATTCAGAACAAACACCTGTGAGGCCCGACGCTGACCAAGCGCTGCATTCTCCACCATGTTTACAAGTCAAAAAACACCTCCTTTCCATTCTCAAACCCTCTTCACATCGCAACAGAAATGAGTGTTTGCGTTTCTCCGAGGATTCAATGCTAACGGCACTTAACCGTGCCTGGCCTGGGGGGGCACTTCTCCGTGACTTTTTAGAATACCATATTGGGGTCACCTTTAACCTATTTACATGACACCCGAGTAGAGGATCATGGGTAAATTCAAACTGGTGATGTTTTCGCCATATTTCTTCAAAAATTACGCAAAAATGATTCAGCGCGATTCTATGCATTCCACTGAAACCATATGTCTTAGTATCGCCAAACAACACCCCCTGATTTGTTCCCCCTGCCTCCCTTTCACCATTAACCCTACCAGGCCTGGGTGAGGGGGGCCAACATGCCCCCCTACCAAACTTTCTGCATTATCTCCGGAACGCCAAAAAATGGAGAGCTGAAACTCCGTGACTCCGTTTATCATATTGGGGTCATTTTGAGCCTACTGGCATAACCTGACGAGCAGAGGATCATGAGCAAATTCAAAATAGCGGCCATGTGGGGTACCAGAAAAAGTGATGTTTTCGTCATATTTCTTCGAAATTTATGCTTTTCTCTCGGAAAAGTGGGTAAAACTTCTTTTATTTCATATCAGATGATTATTTACTGATTTATCATGCAGTTTTCGGGAGGAAAAAAAAACCAGAAATAAAAGACTCGAAGATTTTGACCGAAAAATCGTCCAAAAATGCTCCTTTTGAAAATGACGTCACAGTGACCTCATCATGGCGGCCAACTTAGATTTATTTTACAGTTTCTCGTAGAGCTTGACCCAAAGATATAGTGTGGTAAGTTTCAGCTCTCTAGCCTTAGCGATAGCGAAAATATATAGGGCGGGGGCACTTTGCCCCCCCGTCGCCTAGGCTGCAGTACACCCCAAATCGCCCAGTCCATATACACATGTAGGGTTAATAGTAAGTTTTATCTCAAACCTGACAATCAGTCCATATATTTCAGATATTTATTTTACTATCTGGGACGAAGGCACACATGACCTCTTGTAAATGCATTCGCCATCTGATGAATGTTCTCTAGCTCTTTAACCTAGTTTTACACTAAAGAGACGGAACATTAATGACGGACAATAACTCTATCCCGGGTAACAGCCGACGTCTCAAACAATGGCAGTATATCGAACGGGTTGTGGGTTATATTACATCTGGGCCAGAGCGGCATGAATACACGCCAGACATACGCGAGTGGATCAATACGGTGCACCAATCAAGCTCACAGGTAGAAAGATCCAGGTGTGTGTTTCTATGCAATATTATTGATCGCGTTCTCCCAGCTCTCGCCAGGAGTAAATGTATATATACATGTGCTTGTGCACATGTCGTTGTGACGATATCGACGCAATTTCTGTGTACTCTATCTCCAGTTTCATGTTTGCCTTATACAATTATACAATTGCCAGACCCATTATAATTGTTACCAAGGATGAAACAAGCTCTGCACGGATCTATTTTGAAGTCATTTTCTTATTCCTTATTCAAGTTTCGATAGTCTACAAAAGCTCTATGTTAAAATAGTGACCTTCAGGAAAATCAATATTTTTCACTTAGGCCTACCGTTATGGCATTTCATCACGCAAATACATTGTAGAACCATGTTTTTCCCAGTAATTGTAGAACCATGTTTTCCCCAGTAATTGTAGAACCATGTTTTCCCCAGTAATTGTAGAACCATGTTTTCCCCAGTAATTGTAGAACCATGTTTTCCCCAGTAATTGTAGAGTAATTGTAGAACCATGTTTTCCCCAGTAATTGTAGAACCATGTTTTCCCCAGTAATTGTAGAACCATGTTTTCCCCAGTAATTGTAGAACCATGTTTTCCCCAGTAATTGTAGAACCATGTTAACCATGTTTTCCCCAGTAATTGTAGAACCATGTTTTCCCCAGTAATTGTAGAACCATGTTTTCCCCAGTAATTGTAGAACCATGTTTTCCCCAGTAATTGTACAACCATGTTTTCGCCAGTAATTGTAGAACCATGTTTTCCCCAGTAATTGTAGAACCATGTTTTTCCCAGTAATTGTAGAACCATGTTTTCCCCAGTAATTGTAGAACCATGTTTTCCCCAGTAATTGTAGAACCATGTTTTCTCCAGTAATTGTAGAACCATGTTTTCCCCAGTAATTGTAGAACCATGTTTTCCCCAGTAATTCTCCCTCATTACGAGTATAATCATAGGTAAAATATTTCAAAATTTGTGTTGTCAAGAACATTTTATAAGGGTCGTAGTAAAATCCATTTACATGTCACAACCTCCTGCTAGTTATTTTTTTTTGTGTGAGTTTAAAGTGCCAGGGTCATACCCTCCTAGTCCTCGCTAGATGAAGAGGTATATTTAAAGAATCGGTGAGGAATTCTCAGAAAGGGTTGGGATACATATAGCGACCATCGAAGAAGGTGTCTAGGTCATTCTAGATGCGTGGGTGCAAAAGACTGTCGAATATATCGGTTTTTACGAAGGTCATTATCACACAGAATATCGAAACGGGAATAAAGTAAAAATAAAAAAATCCGTTTCCTTCTGTATGGGAATTACATTTCTCTTGAATGAATCAATATAAATAATACGAATTCTGCACACAGTGTACACTGACAGTAGGTGATTCATACTATCAAGATATCCTGTGAGAATGCAATAAGTACGATAAACCCCACCGCTGTGAGTAAAAGATCATATATTCTAAGCTCAATGTAGTCTAAACATAGCTCAGGCGTCTTCTAGCAGCATTTTTACATTTAGGTGTTCCAGCTGCAGATACGCAACCTTCGAAACCCAGAGCAAAATCGATACAATGTGACATAGTTCTCCGTGATATCGGTTGTTATTGTTGAGAGACGTTTCAAATGAGAACTGATCGCTTCTCGACGCAGACAAAACAACAAATTCTGTGCTAATTTGAATTATTGTCGGACACGTCATCCTATATTTCCAGCATCGTTGATTTCTCTCGCTTCATAAATGCAATCGTATTCAGTGGTTTCTTCGAAATTAGGTCAAAGTTTAGAACGCAACATTGACATATTTCTTTGACTAAACCTACCAGATCAGTGGATGGGACATTATGGGTCATTTTTGCCTGCTCACTTACCATTCTGAACATAAGATCATGTCTAAATTCAAAATGGCGACCATGATGGTGTGAGTGAAAGACACCAGATTGCATTTTCTTCATTTTCCTTCAAATTTTTGCCTTTATATGCTTTTTATTTAACATTTTATTTTCTAATTTATTATGCAGGAAACAAATTTAGAAATGCAACAAAATTCAGTAAATTTGACCTTCAAATTCAATAAATCACAAGAAAATGATATCATGACATCATTGTGACGTCATCGGAGTCGTCATATTAGACATCGTTAAATTTAATGGCAGAGCTTGTGTGCATGTTCATTTATATGTCATCTGTTCAGTTAGGCTCCTTCCGTGGGATAACGTACATGTAGGAATGCCGAAAGGATATATCTGTGGGGAAACATTCCACTAAAAGGCACCCATGAAAATAGCATGAAAAGAGTTCACATAGGATTGTGAAAATATAGAGCGTACTTGAAAATATTTTCTTCCCCGATTCTGAACGCATTCTGGAGAGATGGGCAGATGTCTACGACGCCCGTCTAGTGCCACCGTAAATAAAAATTGAGATAGGTTATAACAAAGCAATAAGACGTTATAAAGAATTGGTTAATCCAATTTAACGGATTAGCATAATCTGTTCTAACGGATTATTAATCCCTTAATAAGGAATTGTGTAATCCGTTATAACGAATTCCTAACCATTTTTGACGAATTACTAATTCGTTATAACTAAATTATGTAAGATTAAGCTAAACAGCTATAACGAAATAACGAATTCGTTATAATCGATTGGTAATTCGTTATAACGGATAACATAGTCCTTTTTAACGGGTTAATAATTCGTCAGTTATAACGGATTAATAATCCGTTATTAAGGATTAGTTATTCGTAATAACTGATTACTAGATCTCAATTTTTATTTACTGTTGCACTAACCGAGGCGTCGTAGATGTTACACTGGTGGGTTCATGGTACAAGGATCCAGCTGTTAGTAGTATATAACAGCAGGCGAACCCATCGTATTGGGATGGCTTTTTCCCGATATAAATTTCGAATAATAAATTCGCTGAAGCTTGACTAGCTATAGCTTCATTCGTAATTTCTGGGAGTACATGTTTCAGCATGGTGGACATCTATAACCTCTGATAACAGGCATAATTTTGTCATAAAATTATCATGAACGTAACTATAATATAAGCTAGCTGAATATAAATATGCCAGTTAGTTACAAATATCCCTCCATGTTGAATTAGAGGCCGACATGAAAATGTACTACTCGATGAGCTGGGTGCTTTTCAGATGACTTCGCAAGCCCAGACTGAATCATTTGCTGGATATTTTGATCAAGAAGAGCGCATTTAATAGAGGAGTCCGAAATATCTAGACTTAAGAAAACACATTACATGTCTCCTCCAGTTACATATTTTACATATCGCCAATTATCTACCTTTTGTCTTATTCATTCAGATCAGCAGTCTGAAATGCCATTCGACCCCAGAGCGATTATCCACATCTGGTCTTGGGGGGGAGGGGGGGGGGGGTTGAATTCGTCTAGTGAACTTTACTCTCGTGTTTCAACACGGAAAACAACGGAGAGCTGCAAGTTTGAAATTGTAGATTATTATTTTGAAGTCATTCTGAGCATATTTCCATATTCCCGGAGCAAATGATCATGGGTAAATTAAAGATGGCGATCATGTGAAGGTTGCAAGAAAGTGATGTTTTGTCTTGTTTTATTTTGTTCACAATTTAAAATCAGATAATTACATGTATTTACTTATTCAATGTACGGTTTTGGGAGAGAAAATTCCATAAATTAAAAATTAGGAAGTCGAACCGAAAAATCGGCCGAAATATGTCTTCTGGTAAATTGACCTACATGTAGTTTGCAGAAGAGTACGCATGATTTACGTTTAGTGAAGCATGATGCCTGCTTAGGTGTCTGCACAACTACCTGATTTAATTATTTTATCTGCATTGTAAAGTAAATAGTTGTGGAGAATTTGCGTCCAAACACACTCCAAAAAGATTTCGTACCGGTAATACAGGGAATGCCCATACACGAAACTCAAGGAAGAGGAAAGACACTTCAACATTTCAAATCCGCCTGGCTAACGAGCCACTATATTGGATTTCAAATTAGAATCTTGCGTCTTTAGTACCATAGAGAACACATGATCAATGCCATCCACATGAGTCCAGTTACATATCGCTAAATATCTTCCTTTTGTCTTATCCTTTGAGGAGGGCGGGGGCTGAAAATTAGCACACTATACCATTGCGTCATGCTCTGTTGGAAACGCAAACAATTCAAGATGGTCGCTTTGATAATGTCCCAGTAACGTCATATTCAATATTCAATCTTTTTTTCAGTCAGATTTTTCGAATATTCCATGTGTTTCTTCGCAAAAGCAACGTGATAAATTAGTAAATAATAATCTGGTGTAAAATAAAATAGATTTTGCAAAATTTTTCGGGAAGGAAAACAGGAACAGGAAAGACGTTACTTTTCTGGTATATCACATGGCCGCCATTTTGAATCATCTGCTCTGGAGTTATGCAAATAGGCTCAACATAATAGCAATATGATAGAATAAAATGTCTCGGAGAATCAGATATGATTTTTTGTCGTTTGTGAGATGAGGTAGACATTTTGATAGGGAGGCCATAATGACCCCCAACCCCTCACCACTCCCACCCTGGACCTGATAGGGTTAATACCTATTACCGGTAGGGAAATTCAGCCAATCAGAAGCTTGTCCGTGGTCAGAAGGGTGTATAGAGCCCAGACTGCTGAAATGTGTAGAGACTTTCTAAACTGGAAGTTTAGTTCGGATGAAATTATCCACTGGAGAAAGAACCCGAAATACGACAGGAAAACATCTACACCCAAAGAAAAATCTGACTCGACTCTTAACATAACAACGTGAGAAATACACCTGCGACTGCAACACTTAAGGCATAAAATAACATAGAAATAATTTTTCTTTATTTACAAAATTCAACAAAAATCAATTATCAGTACTACAATGGAATGTCCGAGGCATCGGGAAAAACGGAGACAACCTAAAAGTCTTAGTAAATGAAATCAGCCCTGATATAATATGTGTCCAGGAAACATTTTGAAACCAGGAAATAATAAATTTAAAATAAGCGGATATAAGCCGTATAGATCAGATAGGTTAACAGGCGCACTGGGCGAGAACCTCATATTAATACAAGAGGAACTGATACACATAGAACTAGATAAAAGTCCTATCAGTGACGATCTCGAATGGCACGCTTTACTGGTTTTCTTCATTAACAAACCTATAAATATCATTAATTTATGTGCCCCAGGAAGTATAAAGAAAATATCTCAACTAGAACTGGACAACATCACAAAGAAATTTAACTCCCCTATTATCATATGTGGTGATTACAACAGTCATAACCCAATTCGGGACGACAAATGGCACAAGGCAGATGAAAAAGGCCAAGTAGTCGAAAGATTGCTTGACCAAATCAACCTATGCTATTTGAATAATGGCCACGGGACACGAATTGATATCAACACAGGCAAACTCTCTGCAATAGATTTAACGATTATCTCCCCTGATCTAGCCTGAAAATCCGAATGGGAGGTGATATACTGACACCCTTGATAGTGACAACTTCGCTATTCTGACGAACATTAGTATCAAACCGGAATCTGAAAAGACAGGCGCACCTCCCAAACGTCAATACTCTACAGCTGACTGGAAAAGTTTCCAGAAAGACTGCCAAAGCTTAAATCACGAGGACATATACAATAACGACATAGAGACGTTCAACAAAAATTTGACAAGTTTACTACTAAACACATATAGCACAAAAACATATTCCGATATCACACCAACGCCACCACAAAAACTCAGTACCCTGGTGGAATCCAGAGCGTGCGAGGAATTATATCGCGACCAAAATGAAAGCACTTAGAAAATTCCAAAAAAGTCGGCTCCAAAGTGATCATGCAGACTACAAGGAACTTAAAATCATTGCTGAAAAACGTGAAAGAAATCAAATCAAAATACTGGGAAGATTTTAGCAACACTTTAGATACGAACACCAATTTAGAAAAAGTATGGAACAAAATAAAAAATATACAAGGAAAGGTAACAAACACAGTTCCTGTACTGAGCAAAACTAAAAAACGAAGAAAAGGCGGGACACCTCGCCGAATCATTCGCTTCAAACAGCAGCGATAACAGTCTGAAACCAGAATTCAGAAAGATTAAAGAAGAGACAACGGTAGAAAATGACTTAGACGACCATCTAGAAAACTATCTCAATGCAGACTTCAACATTAATGAATACCGAAAAGCTATACACTCTAAGAAAGAGAGATCCCCTGGTGAAGACAAACTAGGATACACAATTCTTAAACACGTACCTAATAGAACACAAGAACTAACTTTTAAATTGATCAATGTCAGCTGGCAGACCAAACAACTTCCAAGTAAATGGAAAACATCTATCGTTATCCCAATCCGAAAACCAGGTAAAGATCCATCAGACAGCAAATCATACCGCCCGATTTCTCTCACATCAAATCTATGCAAAATAATGGTAACCATGGTAAAAAATAGGCTGGAATTTCACATGGAAAGTAACAACTTACTAAACAAAACTCAAAGCGGTTTTCGTAAGCACAGAAGTACGTTGAACCATATAGCCAGATTACAATACTCAATTAAAAAGGGAAATGCCAAACATCAATACACATTAGGTAACTTCCTAGATATAGAAAAAAGCATTTGACCTGGTATGGCAGGACGGCATAATTATCCAATTAAGTAAACTAGGAATTAAGGGAAGAATTCAACACTGGATAAAAAACTTCCTAAACAACATAATCTTTAAAGTTCGCATAGGAAACACCCTATCCACAGACCATCAACTAGATAACGGTACCCCCTAGGGCAGCGTCATAAGCCCCACCCTTTTTAACATCCTAATTAATGGCCTGGCTAACGAAATTGACACAAAACATCCTGAAATTGAACAATCCCTTTTTACTGACATTGCTGCCATGTGTAAATCTGCTGGCTCTATGAAAAAAACTAACAAGTATAATGCAAAAGGTAGTAGATACAGTTAGCGGCTAGGACGATAAATGCGGGTTCAAATTTTCAACTGTCAAAACTACTGGTGTTCTATTCTCAAATAAACAAAACACAGACGTCACGCTATCACTAGGAGGCCAGAAAATCGAGTTAAAGAATAGTGTCAAATACCTAGGTATGATCTTCGACCACATTGACCAATTAATTATTTGATGTAACAAAGATCTTAACCTCATGAGGTGCGTATTCGGTACCAACTAGGGGGCCAATAAACATAGCTTAATCAAATTATATCAAATCCTCATCAGATCCAAAATAGAATACGGTTCAATCGTCTACCAATCAGCATGTAACACCCAGTTAAAAAGAATAGACAGCATTCAGTATTCGGCCTTAAGAATAGCCACCAGGGCGTTCAAAGAAACGCCTTTATATAGTCTACAAACAGAAACCAAGGGAAAACCCTTACATTTAAGACGAGAAGAGCTGTCAATGAAGTATGCAGGAAAACATAAGCCAAGGGCGATAATCACCCATGCCACAACATTTTTGGCACAAAAAATGAATATGAATATCTGAAAACAAAATGGGAAAAAGACTCCGCGCCACTCGGTTACACGATAGAACGTTTATTCCAAGAACACGATATTCCTATCTCTTGTATCTCTGACACTGACAAGGTCAATAGACCACCATGGCAACTAATCACACCTCACGTGGACACGAATATACATAGTTACATTACCATATAATAGTCACTGCCCGCGAATATATCGACACACATTGGAAAAATCACCTGAAAATATATACAGACGACTCCAAAAACACGTCACAATACAGGTTCTGCATTCGTTATCCCAGAACTCGGCATTCACGAAGGCTTCAAACTACCAGACAATATGTCTGTATACACCAGTAAATTAGTCGCTATAATTAAGACCCTCGAATGGGTACTTCAAAACAGACCGGTGTCTACCGTTATTCTTAGCGATTGTTTAAGCGAACCGATATCAATAGAAAATGTCAAATCCGACAGCAGTCCTGATCTCATACACAAACTAGAATTGTTATGTACACAAATACGAGACAATGACATTGACGCCATTTTAGCTTGGATTCCCGCGCACGTGAACGTTAGGGGAAATGAAGCTGCCGACAGGACAGCCAAATACAGCCTCACCAAAACTGCACCTGACGTGCATGTAGAATTATGAATCAAGGAAATGAATTCTATCATCAAAAGCAGAATAGACAGTAAATGGGAAAAGGAATGGAACGAAGAAAACCGAGGTCGATGGATACATAGAATCCTAGATAAGGGGAAAAGACGGAGTTGTGGATTCCAGCTAGACAGTAAACGTGACGACCGCATCACCACAAGATTAAGACTAGACAAAACCGGACTAAACTCACATCTCTCTATGTTAGTCAAAAACACATCACCACTATGCACCTCGTGCAACAACGAAGAAGAGACGATAGAACAGTTTCTACTCCAATGCCCAAAACATCACGCACATCGACACACACTGGAAAACGAGCTTGAACAATTGAATGTCCCTCTCTCATTGGCTTCCATATTAGATCCCAAACCTCTAATTAACAAGGTATACTCCACCTTAATTGCTTACATCAAATCTACTGGCTATAATTCCATCATTTAAAGCAAAAATGAAGACATTTCATAACCCACACACTTAAAAGTATATTATTTGTTCATGCCCTCGGCCGATGGGTCGGGACGCACTGTCCTCGATTGATGTCATCTGCGTGGATCGTCCTGCTCCACGATAATAAGCGATATGCAACAGCAGCACGCTTAAAGTAGAAGCCAAATCATTACTGAACAAATTTTGGACACTAATCAATCAAAAGGCCATAATAGATAAATTCATTGTTTCTAATATTGATCACCGATCAAATTGTGTTCCCTTATTTCCAACCCTTATTAACGAATGTCAACCGTCCGGTTTTCAAACATTTACAAACAGTTTTACTCATAATAATATTTTTATTTATAATATTTAGTTACAATGTACTTATTACTTTATTTATTTAATTATTCGTGTACTTAATCAATTATTGCTAATGATCATATGTGACATGGATCACGATAGTGCCTGTCTGGTGGATAATGATATCCCGAAGTATAACACCCAAAAAACAGAAACTACAAACTCCTCCATTCTTTGTAACACAGGCACAGTACACTGAAGACCACAGACAGGCGAGACCAGACCTGAAACAGAATACGGATGACAACAATTATTAAACAGCGCCGTTACTGACAACCACAGAGAGACGTCCTGAACCAGCAAAATCAACTCTACACAAGACTAGACGCGCCACGCCTGAGATGCCATTGAACTGACGACTCTTTAATGCAGAATATACGATCCTTTGACTTTCAAGCACTATAGGATGCAGCCTGACATCCTGTACACCGATACACACTCCAAGCACTGTTACAGGCACAGATTTTCTGGAAGAATCCGCCTATGGTTCTCCCATTTTTTTCTCTGGACGGCTTTGTGTATTTAGGGGGAAGGAATCACCCACACGACTATAATGTATAATGAACAAACATTTACCAGTATAACCTAATCAAAATCTGACCGACGAACTTTTACATAGTCAATTCTTCTCTTCTATATATATTTTTCCTCCGCTCTCTCCTTGTTGTTTATTTGTTTATTTATTTATTTATTTATTTTAAAATACATTGCTTGTAAACATCTTAAATGAACTAAGAAATGTAACGCGAAATTAAAATAAAACATTGAGTTGATGGGCTGCGAAATCCGTATGGGAAGCGGCCCTGAAACTACAATTTCAATCAATCACGTGTAGCCGATTTGGATGACAGAGTCCATGTTGTAGTACATTCGGAATCCGTATAATGATTATGTCTCATCCCATCTGTTGACAGCGAGATTGGAGGCGGTATAAGTTTGTCCGATTCGGCTCTTTACTCCTGTTTTGAGACTGTGGAAACAGTGGAACTCCTCAAACATGAAGTGCCAAATAGCCGTCTCATGTGATCTATAGTAGGGCCAGACTGCCCTGAAAATGATGTAGAACTATACTGTTGTTCATAATTATGAACGTAATGGGCTAATTTGAGTCCATAAAGGAAGAGAAATGTGCAATGATCCAAATCAAGAACATTGCTGCCACAGAATTGAACCCAATATTGCAGGATCATATATGATGAAATCGCTTGACTGGCATTCTGGCACTACCAAAGGGCACAGAAAAAAGTTTTCGTTTGAGGACCTCATTTTCATTTCATTTCATTTCAAATTTTATTTTCAGTCGGTTTTACAAACATTCAAAACATTAGCAGTGAGGCTAGTCATCACCGACATAGCAGACTCATCATAGACTCAAATGGCAATCCCTGTCACAAGTCCTGCTGTTCACATTGAAGACTGATATGACTGTCTATAAATGTATATGGGAAAAACGGTATCTGCCTTGATCTTGTGTTTCCTCCGATATTGAGAAAAAACTACATGATCTTACATCTTTTATTAGCAATTAATCTTTGAAGAGTACTCTTCACAACAAAATCTAAAAAAAAAAACGAATTCCCAATTTTACAATTAGCATCAGACATTGTCCTGGGGGGGCCCCACTAGCCTAAATACGAACAATGGGGTGAGACAATAGGTGGAAAGTTAGGCCACATATCATCACCCTATATTAGTTTGATATATAACATGTAATGATCTGTGTTAGAACGACCGATATAGTACTTCTTGAAATTTGGCGCATCCCATCCAGTTTTAGGTATTTTCTATACAAACTGAGGCGGATATTGCAACACCAACACAGCCGAACTCTCTTTGTTGAACACATTCCAATTCCGTAATAAACATCTCCGTGTTATTTCGGTCATTTCAGCATGTTGTGGTCTCATGAGGAATTACGTATATTTGACCTCTCCAGATTAATGTATCTGATCAGATATTTGACACTTCGAACCAGGCACAAATAAGACTATAAATATAACAGCAACACAATGGGATGGAAGCCATTTTTGGCTTGACTGAAAGCTTTTTGCTGGAAAAAGTTGTCAAGAGACGCACTAGAGACAACAAAATAAGAGCACTGCATAATCTCTTGCGTCAGGATGATATTCATAGATTCTTTAAGGACAGGAAAGAAGATTCCGTGTGAGTCCCCCCTCCCCCCCCCCGTAGTCATAATAAAGACTGATGTGAATATCGATCATTGTATACGAAAAAATATCATAAGAAACTCGGCTACAAAATGTTGTGTAAACAGTACTGATTGATCAAATTTCTATAGGAAGCTGAACAATTAATTGACAAACCACTTCTACCCCAAATATGAAATTACGAGAAATACCCAAAGTTAAGAAATAACGCGACAAGAGCAATGGTTGATTGTGTTACAAGCTTTCGGAGAGAACTTTCCTCATCATCAGGTCATACATACATACTGCAATGTCAGTTTGTAGTGCAATCAACTATGTACAAAGTGTTCTTTGTCGCATTATTTCTCACCAGTTTGTTAAAACCACTCCACACTCGCATATATCCATAGTTCGGCCGTTGGAAATTGTGTGACACCCCCATCTGAGATATGACTGACTACTACGTGTTCGAAGAGAATGCCTGGAAGATTAAAAAAAAACTCTTTGTAAAGGTTGTCGCTAGCTCGTTATCATCGTCATTTACATCGAACGATAACAATTTGGAAAACAGATCATGTGAGAGGGCGCTCAGAGTTACCTCCCTTGATATAATATTTCCTCTCATATTGAAGAAAAACTACATAATCTTACCTACATGTATGTTTATTAGCAATTAAACATTGAAGTATACTCTTTATAACAAAATTCAAAAATAAACATATTCCCAATTTTACAAATTAACATCAGCAGGGAAAATTCCCATCATCATCAGACATTGTTTTGTGGAATCGTTCGATGTAAATGATCATCATCAGACATTGTTTTGTGGAATCCCACCAGCCAAAATACGAAACAGTCGAGTAAGGCCTTATGTGCTAGTGAACCGTTCGGCCATGTATCCCCAACGCTATAACCTCAGCATGTTATTCTGAGAAGTTTGATATCTGGCATGTATTGATCTTTGATAGAACGACTGGTATATTACTTCTTGAAATTGGCGCACCCATCCAATATTACGGACTAGATTAACCTCCCCACACAGAAGAGTTTCATTTTATTGGTTCTGCATTCTAACCCAAAAGATGCGCATCTTGATAGACATAGTTTCGCATCAGTCGCGTTCCTCTTAATGATCGTGATTATTGATCCAGATCACACACCTTATGTTAGCGCCAATCTCCACGGCATTCCGGTTTTCAAATACTCTAATCCGGAGCTGAATGTAATGGATTTTCAACACTAAGCGACAACACTATTGGTAAAACATTAAATTTACCATACATTTTCTGTAGCAAGATCGCTCAAATGTACATGTATTGAAAATGTTCGGTAAATGTTTGCAGCAAGCGTTTGCCATACATTACCCATACATGTGATTGACCTTTGCAAGCATTTCCCACTACATCAAAATAAAACTATGTAAATCAAACTTTTTTTGTCTAGTGCAATCCAGAAATCTGACAACTTGAGGTCTTCACTTGAGACTTTCATTAACTGGCCATTGTTTCTGACACACTCTTTGTCGGTACCTTCTCAAGTCCGTGGATCAAAATAGTGACGAGAGTAGCACATGTCCCCAGATATGACGGCATTTTCCTCCTGCTTAACAAATGTTCTCGTATAAGTACCTTTTTGTTCTCGGAAACGGTCTTTCTCTGAAGCAGTCCCGGTGAGAGCGCTATTGAGCGAGCTACAATAGATACATGTAAAAGTGCATGCTCTCGAATATAGCACGCGTCTCCATTGACCGAACTTCTTGAAATAGATGGCGTTCGCCACACCCGAGACATTGCAACCTTTGTCTGAATGATAACGCTATCTCCGAAATTCACTGGATTCTCTCTACTGCTCTGCCTGTTCTGATGTATACTGACGATCGAACAGATCTATCGGAACTATATTACCAAATACATGTAATCAATCAATATGGAAATAAACGATGCATACACTCATATAATTTCTCAACCAAGGTTATGCATTTAGCCATATAGCAGTACCACTGACAGCGGTTAGACTATTTGGACTAGGTTCTGAACTCTGCGACCTGGTCACCGCAAATTGACAAAACTTGTGAATAAAGTATTCTGTTTCACATGGTCATCATGGTGCTCATATGAACAGCCACAATCATAGCGTGACTGAGAAACATCATTCTCTAGATGACGACTTGGCAACGAATATTACGGATTAAGAATACTGATACGGATTTGATATTTTTGGAACATCATGATGTCTTGCCGGCCTCATTGAAAATTGTTGGCCGATTCTCCCTTGCAGGAAATTAGTCTATGTCTATGTATATTATGATTGTCTTTTTTAATTTGATGCGAATGCTGTTATATTGAATATGGAAAAGGTCTTTGGATTATGGACGCGGATATTCTTTAATGGGCGACGACTGAATTATGAAAGACGGGCAAGACGCTTGTAATTAGGTCCTTAGTGGGCATGTGAGAGATGTAGGTTGTCCTTGGTTTCTCACAGATTAGAGTGCGCTCCACAAGAGCAAGACTGTGTAAACCTGGTGGAACGGATAGTGACAGATCGTTTGCTATTAAATTCATACCAATGCTTTATGATTTTCTTAGATCAAATTGAGATCGCCCCGATCGCAAGGGCAATATGATTCCTCGTTTCGTCCATCGATGCGTCTGTTAGACTGTCCCTTAGTTTAATGTTATATCTTTATACTGTCCGCCCGTGACACTAGGAAATTACAACACATATAAGGGAAGTGGGAAAAGGTGCCGACATACTGACAGAGCCACATGACTTCACAGCATAGTCTTCCGGTTAACCTATTCTAAAGCACATACCAAGAATCTAACGATTCTTGATATGTGTTGTATCTCAAGCACGCTTTTATTGTACCTGTTCATGTGGCAACTTGGATGATATGACCGCACGGCCCCTAGCACCGGCATAAGCGGTATACAAATCTAGAGAGCTATGATGGAAATGCTCTGACAACTCGTATATTGGTGAATGGTGAGCTGTTTCGCTGTGACAACTCGTACACTGGGGATTGGCGAGCTGTATCGTCGTCAGATGAAAATGACGGCATTTAACACAAAATACTAGTCTGTAAGGCTTGATGTCGACCCAGCATCAACTTCCCACAAGAGCCAACATAAACGAGTTCGGATTTGTCCTCCATTCATACATCCCACTGATCCTAAATCTTGAAGACTAATGATGAATAGCTGTATGAAAAATTGTGTTTCCTTACATCTATATGATGCATTGACATTGATCAGATTCGCATCTGCAGTTGGAATTGCAATTGTTATGGTGCTGTACCTTGGCACTCCTTTAGGTTCTCAATTGTAGTTCATTCCGTTATATTGTATAGACGTGCATGTATCAGTTAAATTTCTTTAGTTTGGCACTGTGACATCCGTAATTTGTAAACAGATTTATCCTGTGAGAGTAACCTCATTCCGGTGTATTATATGTTTTTGGCATAGAACTTTTAGGAAGGCCCTAGATGACACATGAACACACGTGTGCTGTGAAGAATGTTTCAGGCAGTTCCCTTTTGCATCATGTATGACATCATTTTCTTTAATTGAAACTCAACCAGCCCTTGATCCACCCTGTTCCTGCTGAGCCCCAAGCGAGGAAGATGCAAATTTTGGTGTGACTCCAGCCGAGATCGAACCAGGGACCTGCCGATTGCGCGGGGTCGACGCTCTACCACAAAGACACGTGGTGAAACTTCACTTTGTTACAAGAATAATTGCCATTAATAAGGATTCCAGGGAAAGAACATCATGGTGTCTTGCTGATACCACTAACTTTTGACCGCTTTTCTCTTGCAAGATTCCATCTACCGTATTATTTTTTATTTTCATTTTCTGCATGTTTGGGCGTTAATGCTAACTGTGATGCTGAAGTAGTTAAGTGAAGGTCGGGTCTGACGCTTATACGTACGCCGCTATCTTATATAAATCAACTACAACGAATCAGATTGAAGAAAAGTGATCCCTCATATTTTATTTATAGCAACGTCACATCCGACATTCAATATACTGCCGTCGTCCATAAAATAATCTCCGCGTCAATGATCGAGAGACCTATTTCGTATGACACCCCTTTTTTCCAAATGTATATGGAGTAAAGTAATAAAAACCCCAAATGGCTTCCCATAAGAATAAATAAAAGCACAAGACGATTTCTTGTTAGCCCTTTCGTCAAGATAGAAATAATCAAAAAAACATTGTTTTAACCTCACCAGACATAGGGGCCATTATGGCCCCCTACCAAACTTTCTACCCAATCTCCAGAACGACAGAAAAATGAGAGCCGGATATTCGTGACCTTCTAGCTTATCATACTGGGGTCATTTGAAGCCTTTTTGCTTAACCCCCGATCAGAGCATCATGAGAAAATTCAAAATGGCGCTCATGTGAGGTACCAGAAAAGTGATGATTCCAGTATTTTTCTTTAAAATGTCTGTTTTTCCACAGGAAAAGTCGGAAGAGTTTTTTGCGAAGAAATTACATAGATAAGAACTTCGAAAGAGTCCCATAATGCATTTTTGAAAAAGACGTCACGTCACGAAAGCGGCCATCTTGGGTTTTTTAAAAGATTTGGCCAAAATGGCCCCCTCTTACCAAATTTTGTACGCAATCTCCGAAACGACAAAAAAATTAGAGCTGACACTCCGTGACTTTATAGCTTATCATATTGCGGTCCTTTTTGAGCCTACTTGCATAACCCCCCCGAGGAGAGGATCATGGGTAAATTCAAGATGGTGGCCACATGGGGTACCAGAAAAGTGATGTTTTCGTCGTATTTCTTCGAAGTTTCTGCTTTTTCGCGATAAGAAGTGGGCAAAATCTATTTTATTTCATATCACATTAATATTTACTAATTTATCATAAAGTTTTTTGTAAAGCAATTGCATAAATAAATAATTCGAAAAAAATGACAGAAAAAGAAATGCTGTTCTAGGACTTGCCTAAATTGTAGCTGTGTGAAGATAATATATAATATTTACTTGCTACTCTCATGTATACATGGCATGTGTTATTTGAGCACTTAATTGCTCAGAATTAACCTCTGAACCATATATAAGCCTTCGGTCAGTAAAGGTTGATGAATAGATGTAGGTACACACCCATCACGTGTATCTTACTGTAGTACATGTCGCGAGGTCACGTTAAGAGGTCAATATCTTGATAACCTAGGTTTAATTGGTGAAGATTTAGTTTAACGAATACAGGAATATTAGGAAGTATTAAGAAAACAGAATGGGCTACCTACAAACTTTGACAAGTTCGACACCTCGAATAGCGATAGCGTTATTCTTCGTACTCGGCGTGGGATCACTGATCAACCTCATTGGCTTCGGGGCGCCCTATTGGGGAATGATCTATGCCGGAGGAACAGCGTCCGCCGGTTCACTTGGACTGTGGCAAGTCTGCACTGTTTTTCCTTTCAACACATGTCTGCGCATCGTCGCCTCCGCAGGTGAGCTCAAAGGAACCATCTAGAGGTCCTAAGTTGCTTCTCCGATTCAGACCTCGTAATTCTGAAAAATAGTGCTAATATCATGAAAATACTAAAATCGGAAGTTCCACTTACGATGAACAACTTATCTTGTGCGCAAATGAGGCCTTTGGTGTGGTGCGGAATATTTAATGAGGAAATGGTTTGTTGATATCTCGGCTTGTATTAATTGAATAGCTTTGAAAGTACTTTTGATAATTATGCATCAATAGACTCTATCGCCATATCATTTTTTTGCAACTGCGCAGAGCCTGCGCAGCTTTTCGTGAACTTCCTGTTTGTACCAAATCCGAAGTTTTTAGCGTTGGAGAGATAGGCTGAGTGTTGGAAAACAGTTGATATTTTGTGCAACTGTACGTAAAATCACCAAAAATCTGATGGACTATCGCCGGATGGGCTAAAGAACGACTCCGGATATTTATTTATCCTGAACACAATTTAGTTCCACAGAAAAAGTACTTTTCCTCAGAGATGACCCATTTTCAACCTGGCCAGACTGCGGCCGTTGGTACAAATGACCTTTCGTGACCTCGCCTTGTGCGCATGCCCAGTTACCCTAGATTTGTAATGGCGATCTCGACTATTTAAGGGAACAAAATGATCATGTGTTACCCAAGTTAGCCCAAATTCAGTACCATAGCAACAATGTTATGAACATCTCTGTTTAACTTTAGGGGAAAATGATGGAAAGATAACTTCAGAAAGCTTAATTTATGTTTAAGGATGTCCGCTGGTGGTAAATCAAAGTAATTAACTTTTTGAATAATGTGTGTTGTTGCATTCATAATTGTGTAATATGAGGAAAAACAAAGAAAAAAATATAGGTTGGTGCGCATTTTTTAGCTGTAGGCAACATTAAGTGGACTGCCCTATGGTCAATTTGATAACCTAGAAAGCATAGGGAATAGCCCTAGTTTTGAAGCATATTCATGAAAAATTCATATAAATAGTATTTAACTTTTTCTTATATTCTAACTGTTTGCAGATAATCACAATGTCTATCAAAATTTAGCAAATTGGATGGATGTTGCTGTGCAAAATTCTCGGCTATAAGGCTTTTAAAGGAAATCCCCATCTCTTAACCTAGGGAAGGGAGATAACCCAATAGAAAAACAGGCAAAATGGCTGCCAAAGTCAAAAACCACCAGCGGACATCCTTAAGAAAGCCATTCTCTCTCAAATGTATGAAATACAATCCATGGTATCCGGTTGCCAAAGTCAGCTATACGCTCTTGAACTCTTGTTATTACAATGAAATGGGGTCAGAACAGAGGTGGAGATTTGTATTTCTTCAAATATGCAAATACTGAACTATGATATACCCCTTATTAACTGTACACATTTCCCGAGATACGCCCAATGCCCTTTTCCCAAACAAAATATAACTCACTTTAACCACAACATATGAAATGAACTAGAAATTATTTGGCACAGTGTGTGTGGTATTATTTCATGAAAAGCGGAATAGCGATAAGATATTAATTATTAAGATCAAGTAATAAATAAAGGAAAAGACAAGCGCTGTGTTACATTATGCTACTGTTACAAAAGAAGACTTCCCCCATCTCATATACCCAGGGTCAAAACTCTAAGCTATCAGTTTTGCAACTTTCTTTCCGCCGAATAAAAATCTCTGAGTACTGAGCAACTTTCAAAGTATATTGCCTATGTAGACGAACAAAAGTACCTGTGCGTTGAAATTGTGATCATCACCAAGAAATAGCGATAAATATATTTAAAAAATATTATAATCACAAAAAAATAGTATTATTAATATTAATTAATAGAAATATTAGTATTGATCGTGTTAAAATTTTCTTTGATGAAGATCACAAAATCAGCTCGACATCATTGGCGGATTATTCGCATTGGCTTATGAAATCAATAAATAGAGTAAAATACATTAAACTCGATGGGAAATTATGAAAGGCCTGTGACTGTAAAAGGTTAGAGAATTATATGATGGAGGCATCCCACATATTTAAAAGTGTGAAGTATAGATATTGTTTGTGAGGGGAAGAACCCAGTATCTGTCCATTTTGATTACTCGTCGACTCTGAAGCTAATATAATATAAACGGGTGGTTTCAGAAAACTTTTGATTTTAGTAACGTGTATGAGAAACAGAATAGAATTCCTCCAGGATATTACTAACAAAACCCGTTTTTAAAATACTTTTCTTCTTAAATGTTACAAGGCGAATTTGAGGCATCCAGATACTTTTTGCATAGGGTGCCATCATAAATCAGTCAAGTTAAGGCAAACGAGTGTATCGACTCACCCACATCCAGTCAAATGAGTAGATGTTAAAACTCACATATGTTTAGCTTATATGACTTATTGATCTTTTTTTTTCTTTGAATAAAATTTTATTCGGTCAGATAACTTCATATATACATACATTCCTTGTATACAAACATTATACATGTATTATACATTCATTATACATTATAAATTCATTGCTTATTGATCTTTTTCCGCGAGAACATGAAACAATCTGACGTCATCATAATAGTATACATTGTGACTTAGCTTAACTGAAAAAAAGCAGAATTGTGCGTTTTCATAAAAACACCGAAGTTGGTGTCAAGTGATAATATCACAAGACAATCATTTTAAGTTCGGGAGACATCTGAAATACATACCCGTATGGCTACCACCTGGGATTTCAAAATGGACCGAAGCTTAATACCTATTTTGTCCTATATCTCGAAAAGTGAACAAGCTAGGAATAAAATTCCATCAGCTAGAACCAAATTATGGAGGTCCAGAAATTTGATGAGGCTAACTAGAAAACGTTGCGATGACCGCCATATTGGATTTTAACAAGGTCGCCGCTCAAGCTCTGGTTCCCTTCATAGCTGCAAAACTAAACAAGTTAGGAACACAATTTCAGCTGCCAGACCCACATTTTGGAGGCCAAGGAATCTGACGGTGCTAACTTGAAAACACTGCGATAAGCGTCATATTAGTTTTCAAAATGGCCGCATTTCTGGACATAGTTTGTTCAATATATCGATAATGAAGAGTTGTGAACCCCATTCCAGTGGTTAGACCACCATTTTGGGGTCAAAGATTTCAATGATGATACTGTTAAGCTGTCATCCCTGGCAGCCATTTTGAATTCCAAGATGGCTGTAGTTACTACTATCTTTGTCCACAGATAACAACCTGGACCATGTATTAAATGTCCAGGTCAATCTGGACTTTAGTTAGTCAGAATCTAGATACATTCACCCGAGAGTTAGGATCACATTCAAAAGATCAAGATTTGTTATATATGATAAGAATGCCGATGTTGTAAGTTTGCTTACTTTGACGGCTTTATTGACTTTCAATATGACCTCAATATAGGTTGTCTTCCAGTAGTTCCAGTAATACGAAACTTCAGGTACATAAAAGTGGTTCACTGACATTGAGATAATGTCTGTTTAGTCTGTTATTTCGGTATCTGACGCACATGGCCTGCACTAGGATGTCTCTGAGGCACATTTTACGTAAGCAACTGTTCAACAATTCAAGCCACTTCGTTGGATCATTCAACTCGAATTCTCTGAGGTACATTCATCATTGGACCACATCTCAGTTGCACTCTCCTTCACAGGCACACAGGACTCTCCTTCACAGGCACACAGAGATGTGCACTGTAGGGCCGCCTTTCTGCATTTGCAATTTCCTGTGCAAGCTTTCTTGCAAACGAAGTGAATGATCTCATAGCACGTCTTGGCAGCCTCGGACAGAGTTGTCCAGTGTGGCTCAAGGAGTCCGTCGGCTGTTATTTCCCAGCCTCAGTCTGTCGGAGACGAGAGCACTGGTTGTGCAGACAATGGCTGGCCACACCAATACCCTTCTTGGCAGATTACCCTCCTTAGATGCTGTACGAGACTAGCATATGTAGGAGGTACTGCATCCAATGGCTTTCCCTCCCTCGCGAACAGCTGCTTCCGTGTCTTGTTTAAGCTGGTGTAGGTGCTCGTTCGGTCGTCGATTACAAACCTCTCTATAGCTTCCAAATATGCGAGAACAATTCCATTTGACCTGTGGGAAACATCGAGTAATGCACCAGTCAGTTCTGTGAAGGGGTCCCGTACAGCTCAGGCTGCTCTCTTGCCATGTTCAACAATGAATGACAACCAGTGCTTCCGTCTCCGACAGATTGGGGCTGGGAAGCAGCACCTGATGAACTTTTCGAGCGACAATGTACAACTCTACCCGAAGCTACCAAGCTAGGAGTTCATTCATTGCGGTTGCAAGAAAGCTTGCATAGGATATTGCAAATGCAGAAAGGCGGCATCTCTGTGTGCCTGTGAAGGAGAGTGCAACTGGAATGAGGTCCAATCATTCACTCAGAGAATTCGGGCTAAAGGATGTACCTTAAATGTCCCTCAGAATTCACTAGTGATGAATCCATTTTCACATTCCTTCTCCATTTTCTCATTAATTACAACAAAATTATTTGTTTATTGTAGGATGGTTCACTGGTGTTCGAGCAGTTATGACCCTTGGTTTTCTGTCGTCGGGCGGAGCAGGCCTCTTTTTGTTGATTTTTCTGGCCAAATATAAAACTAAGCCTATTGGAATTCTGATTTTGCTGGGATGTGCAGGCGCCTGTGAGTGAATAATAATAATAATTGTCATTGTCGTATAGAAGAAATGTTTATCTTCATGTTGCGCCTATGCAAGTTTCCGGCTCGAAACGTGGAATCATATGAACACACGGCCACTGAAGTACAGAAAATTTGTCAAGACTCGTGTGCATTTTTAGCTCTAGACAATGTTAAGTGAACTGAACCATGCTCCATTTCATAAATCAGAAAACAAATGGACCCGATTTGAAGTATATTCACACAGAAATTAAATAAATAATATTTATCGCTTCTTTTAACCCTATCTGGCCTGGGCGATTTGGGGTGTATCGCAGCATGGGGGGGGGGCGGAAAGTGCCCCCTATATATTTTCTCTACCACTGAGGCTAGAGCGCTGAAACTTACCACACAGTATATTTGGTTCAAGCTCAACCGGGAAATGTAAAAAAATCCAAGATGGCCGCCATGATGACGTCACAGTGACGTCATCTTCTCGGTAGCCATTTTTCGGTCTTTTTGGGTTAGATTTTTCGAAATTTTCATTTTTCCGATTTTTCTCTCGAAAAAATTCAAATAAAATATAGAATAATTAGTTATTTATAAATAAAATACTGTCGAAGACTTTTAGGCAAGGAAAAGGTGAAGAAATGGAGCGAAAAGATTGAAAAACACGACTTTCGCGGATACCACATGGCCGCCATTTTGAATTTACTCATGATCCCCTGCCCGGGGGTATATGAAGATAGGCTCAAAATGACCACAGTAAGATAAACTTAAAAGTCACGAAGTTTCAGCCTCCTCGGTTCTGTCGTTTCGGAGCAGCAGAGAAAAGTTCACTAGGGGGGGCACTTTCCGCCTCCCCCCCCCCCACCCAGGCCAGGTAGGGTGAATTATAATTTAAATATTTGAAGATAATCACAATTTCTATTAAAATTTATCAAATTAGACTGTGCAAAATTGCGGCCTGAAAGATTTTTTAAGGAAATTTAATTTATTATCATAGGAAAGGGAATTAACCTTCTGTGAAAAACAGGTAAAAACACGGAAAATGGCCTACCATGAAGTCAAATTCATCGCCGTTGTGGTCTATTTTGATTGTGCTGACGTCCGTGAATGAGGATCTGATAGCTGCGGGAAGAAAACTGAATTGACGGGCGAAACTGAGAGCGAAATAGACCACCGGTACAATTGTATTGACATTTGTTTGCTGTTATATGAAATTGCTGATACGACATATGTGACATGTAATTTGCAATGGAATATGCTAGACTAAATATTCATATTCATATTCATATTCATATTCATATTCATATTCATATATCCGGTTCCGAGACGACACGGGCTTCAGTAGATGCTCCAAGACATGCGTACAAGGACACTGGAGAGTCGTATCCTATTTTATTATGTGTAAATTCTACTAGTATAAGTATAAATTCGGAAAACCTGACCGACAAAATACCCCAAAAATTGCAGTTTTTTATATGACAGCACGGTTACGTCCATAGAGTGGTCAGTTTGGATATCTTTTACATCTTGTGATCATGATAGAGTTATATATTGACGGAAGCATATTGACGGAAGCTTCGGTTCTCCCCAGCCGTAGTCCAAAGATATACAAACATATTTATGGGCGGAGGCGTGAATTGACCCCTCTCCAGTTTGCGGTACATTTCGAATCGCCAAGGTTAATCTGATAACAGTGTGATAAATTATAACCTGACACAGAATCAGCCCTGTAATTGTCTTTCCAGCGTAGGTTTAACACATTACCTTCTACTATTTTCTAAACTTACATGACAGACAATATCAAATTTTATTGGAATTTCACTGATATATTCCAAGTACACGTTTGTCAAATGGATGCCTTAGCCTCGATGTATTTTCAGTTCTGTAGGTATATTTATTTCTGTATTTCAGTTGGGCTAAATCTGGTAGGCATCGCCCTTTTTGCTTCGAATGTCACGGTTGGGGCGGCTGGTGAGGCAACGGGATCTATTTATCTGGGTTGGGCCTACTACTTGGCGTGTGTTGGAACGGCTCACTTCCTTGCGGCAGCAATTATGGCAGGTGTGCTCATCACAAAGATTCAAGCATCTCACTCTGCATTTTAAAAGTTTCGATTGAGATCAGACTATATACCGCGCATGAGATGGTCATCCAGTATATGGGCCGTGGTTAGGACATTATATGTGAAAATGGATACAGTTTGGCTCAAAGTCTCTTCAAACGTACCAGGGTGATACTTGGATGATTTTGGTCTTTCACAACAGCCGTAATCTCTGAGGATGCAGAGCAAAATCCTCCCACGTAATTTCTTTGGACTACCAGAGGCCTACTCTTCGCGTTCCTGTCTAATTTGCTGACGTAACAGTGACGTAATCTTGTAGGGAGGTATTCTCCGGTATTCTCCAATTTTTCTACCGATTTGACCTTTTCGCCATAAACCCGTTGAATATAGTAGAGATTTATGATTGTATGCAACATAGCTCAGCGGCATTCGATGCGAGCCAATATATTCAAATACTTTAGCGGATGTATCAAAAAAGTAAATACCGTTGGACAAATGAGCTCATAATAAGCCCAATATAAAAAAGGCTAAAGTCAGAAAGGATTAAAGTGAATGCCAATTATTCAGAAATGGTTCATCATTTATCACCGCCTATCTGTGCTGCTTTCCTGTTAATCATCTAGTATGTGTAACAGATGACAGATTTCCATATTATTCAGCGCGTTACTCTTCTAATGCGTAGCAAAGCGAGACAATAATACGGCTCTAGTATCTGGCTGGAATGGTACACTTTATATTACTGTCAAAATAATTTTAAAAAATATGGAAACACTCCACTGTGGCAGATCCTTTGTCCAGTGTATACACGTTTGATTGGCCAATTCAAATTTTCAACAGTAAACCCGGTATTCTCATTGGCTTGTGGAAAAATTGCAAGAAAGTAATAGCCAATGAACATGATTGAGCAGCGTTCAATTGATGAGCGTGCATTGAGAACATCATCTGCTGTTAAATTTTGGCAGTATATCAGATTCTGATGTATGTGTCTAGCAAGTGTACATGTAGGAGAGTTTTATGTGAGGTATTCGATATTATAATAATAATATTATTGTCGCCTCCATGTAAGTTAATGTATAATTATTTATTATTTATATAACAGTGAAATCCTTATATTTTCTTCACTCTTAAAAGTGATATTTTCGTTGCAGTTAGATAACACTTTTGCAGTTAGATAACACTTTCGTCATCTAACTGATGAGTACATGTGAACTCTGACCTGGCAGTGACCTTGCCGGAACTACTTTTTTCACTACTTTCATTCTGGGAATGCTTGCCAACAATCCATAACTCTTCAAAACTTCGTCATGGAATGAATATATACAGATCATTTCATATATAAAATTCAGTTAGCTAACATATCCACACAGCGCTGCGTTCTAGTATGGTACGATCTAAAAACTACTTTGAGTGATCAGCCTCAATCGTTGATCGATCTGTCTCAATCTTTGTGCGAAGTTTTTTTCAATAGTGCCCCGATACCGCGATGTCAGGTCTATTTTTAGACTTTCGCAGTAAGTGAACTTTCAGGCTCGTTCGACATAAAATAACAGTTGTTACATCAACCAAGAATGCACAATTAATACTGATATGAGTAGAAATAAAGTTACTAACCACCTTGGGGACTTTCGCAAAGATTACGCAGAAAAGCGTGAAACACGCAAACTGCGAAGGGCTGGCTTTCAGCGTGTCCAGTAGGAAAACGCTTCAGTTACGTTCGAGCCCAAAGATATACAAACAAGGGGGATTGCTCTAAAGTTGATTTCTCATATGCTGCATAGCGGTTTCCACATACAGTTACCCAGACGGAGAGCTTGAAGTTGTGGTTTATAGTGTTTATCCGACCATGCGTGTTCGACGCAGTCGCGAGTCGAGTCAGCAGTGCTGTGTTTTTGTTGCCCGTTCTTCCGGTTTCACTTCAATTCAACTGAACCGGGATGTAGACGGCTATCAGTATCAGCAGGCCCTCGTGTTACTGTCCTTCGTGAGAACTTGCCTTCCTTTCACTGTCGGGTAAACTGGAAGTCTGTAAACTCTTCTAAATTCAAGAAGATTTTTTCTTCTCGCTTCGAGCGGTCTTTCGACTCAACCGCTTGATTGACAGTTGCACGTGACTTCAGAGGCCCTTCAATTCAATTGGCTGAAGCCTTTGTATTTCTCCTCGCCATAAACAAAATACAATCCGACCTAATTTGTGTTAGAAAATTACTTCAAAGGACAGCCCACGGTATCTAATATTACAAAATTGATAAGAAAAATACTGTTCTATAAATAATCACGTCTCGTTGGTTATCCTTTCACCTTTCACCTTTTTGTTTCAGATTCTGTAGAGCTGAACAATCAAATATAAAATGTAACTCATCTCCTATTGATTTGGAATTACAAATTTGGCAAATTCTCTCGTTTATCGGAATATATTGCCAACGACCCGTTTCTATAGGTAGCCTGTGATTAGCTGTTTGAAATTTGGAGATGATTTTTCTATTCTTTTCTGGTAAGATGCTCAAGTACTCTTCAAAATAATAAGTATATATGTCCCCTTGACGATTGTTGCACGGTACCTTGCCAAGATTGAATGAACTGATCTTTCAATCTACGTTCTAAAATTTTAACAAAATATTTTCTATTATTTCGATTTTGGGCTAACCATACATCGTTAAATCCAGTAGTTTCTAATATATTTTTAATTGTTAACAACCATGAAGACTCCGGTCGTGTCACAAAGAACAGCTTATACAAAATACAAGCGATTTTACCGTTATTCTCCAACAACTTTAACCAATAAGAAACCATCCGTAAAGAACCATAAGAAACTATAATAGCCAAAGGAAATACTCTCGACTCACCATAGACCATATAATTCGGGGTTGACTTCCTAAGACCAAGTATATTTTTCAAAAAATTTAATTGTACTCGTTCTAGGACATCTATGCTCCCAAATCCCCACACTTCACTGCCATACAAGAGGATCGGTTCTATTATAGATTTAAACAGGCTTAGCTGACAGTCAACTACCAATGTATAAGACCCATGGTAATACCAATAGACATGTAGATCGGTAATCACCGGCATATTCGTTTGTGTCTTGATCTAGGCTCTCCGCATTGCGAAATTTTACCGGCGACACCCGGTCCGAAGAAATTACAAACGTCTGGCTCATCATTCATAATTCAGCCGTCGTCCATTAAGCAATATCCGCATCCATAATCCAAAGACATTTTCCATATTCCTCATAACAGCATTAGCACCAGATACAAAAAGAAGGCCTCGGTCAGGTCTGCTTGGCCAAGTCTGACCTCGGGTCCAGGTTTCATGATATTGACTCCGTCACAAGTTAATAAGTGTATAATGATGCCAGCTAGACATCATGATGTTTAAAAAATATAAAATCCGTATCGCTGATCAGTATTCTTATAGTCGTCATATAGAGAATGATGAATCTCAATCACGCTTTGATCGTGCCTGTTCATGGGAGCACCTTGAGGATCTTGAAGTACATGGGCTCATACGAACCCTAGCCCCGGGTTAAGCGGAATTAGACACAAGTCATGAAACATAACGCCATAGATCTTAGGTAGCGTTCCCAATTAACGTTTTTGCTTCGTTCGTTTAAATCTCGGAAAAAAACCCAAATCGTTCTACACCCATCATTTTGATTTTCGTGGAAAACCATTGAAAAAACCATTCAACGCATTGGTTCGTTCGCCAGTGAACGAAGTCGTTCGTTTTACAGAAAACCATTGCGTTTTTTTCCTTCTTTGTTTGCCATCGTTCGATCGTTCGCTGGAAAACGAAGGCACAATAATACAATCAAGTGATATTCGCATTATCCAACCTGTTAACGCAATCTCCGTGGGCACTGAGAAAAGAATCCGTTAATTCAATGCCGAATTCTCTGACGTTTGGACAGGCAGTAAATTACTTTTACGTGTAACTAGATGTTGAAGTCCAGCTGCATAATTAGAAGATAAAAGAAAGTAATGCACAGGTTTTTGCCCCGGTTTGAGCCGATACCATCGCGTCAGACACTGATTATTCGGTTCGTCCTAAATGGCTAAATGCTATCTACTTGCCAATCCCCGATCGCATTATTTATTGTTATCTGAATTTGTATTATATAGAGAGTCTATTATATTGATAGCTATATGTACGTGTAGGAACAAACGATACACCAGCCCGTGGTGACGCCTCCCGGTTTCCTCTCCGTTCTATATTGATCGAAACGTCCCGGTTTTCAAAATGGACATGAAATTTATTGGCAATCTGGAGGGGGTCCCGGTTTCTATATGTCCGTGTCTTTGGCCGTTTCGTAGCTTCTCAGACGATCGGAGCGTTGTGCGGGCACCAAATTTTGGGACCGCTTGTCGTATACGCATATCGCGGCCCAAAATGGAATCCCGACAAAGATTTTTTTCCGAAACAGTAAATATTCAGACTATGTCGGGTCAGAACATACCAGGAGAGTGGATATGTGTATGGACATCTTCTTGCACAGGCCAGATAGACAAAATTTTGCTGTGAAAATCGAGCCACGCTTATTTGAACTCTAATATTTCAGTATGTATCGCAAAATACATGGCACGATGGCATTTCAAATGGTTAATAACTTTGAAAGGAAAATGTTTATTTCAAGAATAACACTAAATTGTGTTGACATCGAAAATAGACATTGAATTCTTCACAAATCGCTGCAAGATAGGATCAATCAGACGGAGAGCTTGAAGTTGTGGTTTATAGTGTTTATCCGACCATGCGTGTTCGACGCAGTCGCGAGTCGAGTCAGCAGTGTTGTGTTTTTGTTGCCCGTTCTTCCGGTTTCACTTCAATTCAACTGAACCGGGATGTAGACGGCTATCAGTATCAGCAGGCCCTCGCGTTACTGTCCTTCGTGAGAACTTGCCTTCCTTTCACTGTCGGGTAAACTGGAAGTCTGTAAACTCTTCTAAATTCAAGAAGATTTTTTCTTCTCGCTTCGAGCGGTCTTTCGACTCAACCGCTTGATTGACAGTTGCACGTGACTTCAGAGGCCCTTCAATTCAATTGGCTGAAGCCTTTGTATTTCTCCGCGCCATAAACAAAATACAATCCGACCTAATTTGTGTTAGAAAATTACTTCAAAGGACAGCCCACGGTATCTAATATTACAAAATTGATAAGAAAAATACTGTTCTATAAATAATCACGTCTCGTTGGTTATCCTTTCACCTTTCACCTTTTTGTCTCAGATTCTGTAGAGCTGAACAATCAAATATAAAATGTAACTCATCTCCTATTGATTTGGAATTACAAATTTGGCAAATTCTCTCGTTTATCGGAATATTTTGCCAACGACCCGTTTCTATAGGTAGTCTGTGATTAGCTGTTTGAAATTTGGAGATGATTTTTCTATTCTTTTCTGGTAAGATGCTCAAGTACTCTTCAAAATAATAAGTATATATGTCCCCTTGACGATTGTTGCACGGTGCCTTGCCAAGATTGAATGAACTGATCTTTCAATCTACGTTCTAAAATTTTAACAAAATATTTTCTATTATTTCGATTTTGGGCTAACCATACATCGTTAAATCCAGTAGCTTCTAATATATTTTTAATTGTTAACAACCATGAAGACTCCGGTCGTGTCACAAAGAGCAGCTTATACAAAATACAAGCGATTTTACCGTTATTCTCCAACAACTTTAACCAATAAGAAACCATCCGTAAAGAACCATAAGAAACTATAATAGCCAAAGGAAATACTCTCGACTCACCATAGACCATATAATTCGGGGTTGACTTCCTAAGACCAAGTATATTTTTCAAAAAATTTAATTGTACTCGTTCTAGGACATCTATGCTCCCAAATCCCCACACTTCACTGCCATACAAGAGGATCGGTTCTATTATAGATTTAAACAGGCTTAGTTGACAGTCAACTACCAATGTATAAGACCCATGGTAATACCAATAGACATGTAGATCGGTAATCACCGGCATATTCGTTTGTGTCTTGATCTAGGCTCTCCGCATTGCGAAATTTTACCGGCGACACCCGGTCCGAAGAAATTACAAACGTCTGGCTCATCATTCATAATTCAGCCGTCGTCCATTAAGCAATATCCGCAAGTAGTATATAAAGAGCAAATTGGTATAAGTCTTATTTATGCAAATGAGATGACGTCACGTGACTGACCTTTCCCACCTCCAACACTGAAGAGTTCCAATCTAGGGGGAGGTAACTCTGGGTCACTATAGTTCCGGCAAAGGTCCCTGGGTATGTATATTCCTCCGCGGTGATGCGGTCTGGCGGTGATGCGGTCGCGGAAGAAAGCTTCCGCGGAGAAACAGTAGTCCCCAGACTGGAAATACGCTGCATGGTCCAATGGGGTCGAGTAAGGTACCAAAGTGAAGCATTCGTGAAGGGGCATCTGATGGGGTGGGTGTGGGGTTGAAATATCGTCATTCTGCGCATGCGCAGTATATAAAACTGAAATTCCCGCTCTTTTATGCAAATGAGATGACGTCACAGAGCTCTCCTCCAATCAGAAGCGAGTATTTTCACCCGGTGCATTATGGGTCATATCCAAGATGGCGGCGTCTGCCTTCTGGTTCAAGATGGCGGCACGGCCGGTGTCATCTCCGGCAATGTCCGGCCCTCTCCGGGACAATAGATAGCCTTTGCAGGTCAAAAATAGTTCCATGTATTCATCCGCGGTGATGCGGTCTGGTGGTGATGTGGTCTGCCTCCGCGGGCAGAAAGTAGTCCCACGCACTGTACACCCTGGCTGGGGGTTTCCCCCGGCCGCAGCGCGCTACATAGAACTTATAGTCATCAACTTAATCTATACGTGTTGGTCGAGTCTTCACTCGCCGTATACACGCAGCTCAATGAAATGCCCGCTCCAAACCTAGACCAAATACACGTACTTGGTCTGTGGGTTGATTTCATTGGCTCTCTCTATTTCACTATAGTGCGCTTGCATTCTAACATTGATGGGTTATATTTTGGCCCCATCCTACACCACTGATTTCAGTTTGACTGAATCTCCACATTGGGCATTGATGCATTATGAATAAAACACACAAGACAGGGTTTATTGGTGAGATCTTTTTTTTTGTTTTTATTCAGTAACAACAACAACGTGAGAACAACCATGTGAAAACTCAAGCCCAGAACAGGGGGGTGCCTTATCAAAGGCGGTTGGTACCCATAAAATTATTGAACCTATATGCAACAGTTAATTCGGTGCAATATCATCAGTACTCATAGAACATATATATCAAAGGCGTTTGGTACCCATACAAATTGAATTATAGAACAGTTCCTTAGTCCAGTGGAATATTCGCAGTGTTCGTATTAATCACTCTAAATGTCAAGATAGGTTGTAGTCATACCATCGGGCAGGACTTTGCGCTTGGGGTAAAAGTATGTGAAGGCGTCCCGTTCCTGGGTATACGAGCGCATCTGGTGGTCGATGATACGGAAACCTCGGTTAGTGCCACTCGCACTGGCCTGGCTCTGGAGGACATTCAGGTACAGAGCCTTGCTGATGTTAGAGTCGCGTCGACTCACCCCCTTACAGCTGAATTTGTTGTCATCACCGTCACAAAAGTAAGTTTTCGAACACAGGGCGATCATGGCATCACCGCTCCACTCTAGTTTAAACAGGCCGGGTGTCCGCTTGTCGTAGGTGTAGTGGTCGCGTCGGGTTAGCCACTGGTCCCGTTCCGCCTCATATTGTGCACGTAGTTCTGGTTTGACGAGTGACTCCCAGTCCGGGTTGGAAACGGCCATGTATGCTGAGTCGGTATCCATTTCTATCAATTGCCAGTCTGATTGGTGGAAATACACGCCCATGAAATCGTATATGAATTTCAGCATTCGCAGTTTGGCCAGCTGGTACACCATACATCCTATTTGGAGCGGCAGGTTATAGGTGATGGTCTTTTTGGCTGACGTCACTTCGTAGGTGGCGTCGTCAATCATCTCCATGTGTCGGTATAGCGGCGAATTCACGCGTTTGCGGGCTTGTTTCGTGGTACAAATGTTCACGGTCACGTGACGGTCCTGGTTCGTTACCGTTTTTCCATATCCGCTGTTCCCGAGTAATTTCATCGTTTCCCCGATGATGGCTTTGCTGGGGTCGGCGTCTCCTTGGCGACGGGCGGTAGTCACGTCGTTCGCGAACTTCTCAAAACAAGCCTGGGGGGTGAATTCTATGACTTGGTATATTTTCGTAATTTCCAGTCCGTGCCGCATATACCACTGAAGCAGAGGGGTACCGAGATTTTTTCGCCAAACATGCTGCCGATCAACATACGCTGTGGTCGCGTTAGGTAGTCGTGTTCTTCAGCGTATGTGCGCATATGGGCTCCGATATCATCTCGACTCACCTCGGTGTTTTTGAAGATGGGTGGACATTCACCAAACGTGTCTTTCAAGTGGTCAGGGACGTGCAGATCACATTCTACGAATCCATAGAGGTCTCCCGTCTCAACAGTGCGTAGGATGTCGGTCATGGTGATAACAGTCCGATAATCCAGTAGTCGGTCGTGAGCGTGTAAGAACGAGTATAACTCCGGTTGACGACGTTGCATGTTGTGGAATCCACATTCCCATAGCTGTTCATAGGCATAGTCCAGTCCACAAATGTAATCTCGATTCTGCTGTACTTCTTCACGTAAGGCGGCCGGGGCCAGTCCACGGCGCTCGTTATAGCGCCCTCCCGCGAACGAACACTCATGACCGTGCCAATAACAGCCGTGAAATTGAAACACGGTCGGTACTGTATTGATGATAGCAAATCCGTCCACGGGAAGGCGCCGATCTCCAATTCGTTTTTCCGTGTGGTTGGATTGGTGACGGATAGTGACGCCTCGTCGCTGACTTTCCCAATCCAACCATTGTTCTGCTTGATGTTTCGTAGATCGTTGAGCTCTGAATGCTGCACCCTCAGGGAGCCACCGCATATAATGACCGGCCGGCATGGGTTTACTCAAACACGATAGGTAGAGGGCATTGGCGTCGAATCCTATTATTTTCTCACACAATTTTTCTCCTCGGATATGGGTCAGCTGTTTCTCATGGTACCGATGGAAAATAATAATGGGGCCGCCTACGATATTTCCCTTCAAACAGTCAAACATGTCGGCGTCTTTCTTATCGACGAGAGCGAAGAACGTGGGTAAATCTTGGAACAGATACCGCAGGGTCAGACCGGGGATGCTAACACAGTCTTTGAATACGTCGACACCCATATCTCGGTAGAAGGCGGACATTTTGTCGGTAGCTTCCAGAAAAGGGATGACATCCAAATTGTTGTAATAGATGAGAAAATCCCGGAGAGTTTGCATTCCTTCACGGACCCACACCTGTTGCAGTTCGGTATACAGGGTGGTAGATAATGCTTCTCCTTTTAGATCGTTGTAAAAGGCCTCCTGGGGTGGTAACTGGGTTTCGTCCAGACGCTCGAGACTCGTCATGTAGTTGTAGGGAAAGCAACTTTTCCTCTCCGCGCAGTCGTACGCTTTCACCCACTGTTCATAGCTGTAATTCGGCGCCAGGTAATTCCGTACATCTAAGAATCGGAGTGAAGTTGTGGATAGAGCGACGTGATTGTTGGTCTTCTTAATAATGAATTTCACATTCGGCCCGAGTTAAATCCAAGGACGGGTAATTGGTTCATGTATTCCAATAAACGCAGTTTCAGTTTCTGCGCATAGGGTTTCGGTGGTTTGCGTTTCTCACTTTCGTCTTCATCATCGGTATCGTCCTCCTCCTCCTCCCCATCCAATGTTGGAATACGCGCATCAAGTGCCGCTAATACATCACGGTAGATAGTCGACGCGAGATGTGCCGCACTGACTTGACTGAGAGTTTCAAGGTAGTCCATCATTCGTGTAATCAGTTCATGGGGGTCCCCGTCAGAGACGAAACACGCCGGGGCCGTGTCGTAACCGGGTACGTTGGTGTGAATACTCACACTCAAAGGAATGTGATGCTGGGTCCATTGAGTTTTAGCCGATACCTTTTCCATGGGTTCTAATAGGGCTTCAAAATCATAGCACGCTCTGTATGGGAAATAACGGTGGTCCATGGGGACGTCAATACCCTCATCTGCCAGGTCTTCAAAGATGGTGGGCTTGTTGTGGAATACGCCGCCGGGGAATTTTCGTTTGGTGGTCTGGTCACAGGTTTTCTCGTGACGGTGTAAGTTAATAGACTGGTCAAACACGCGTTGGCATTTACTACAGATGTAGGACTGGGCATACCTGTTGATGTTCGTGATGTACGAGAAATGCCCGCCAGTGTCCGTTTCGTACAAATTCAATGTCATGGTTGTGTCGTATTTTCCCGGGGACGCTGTACGAGTCGGGCGGTGAGTTGTGGGTCATCGGTGTTGTCATCATCCACGTGTTGCTCTAATTTGTATACGACAATGTTGACGTGGAATAAATTTTCCACCACATCTAGCTGCGATAACGGGACCCCGCGGAAGTGCTGTTTTTCCATCTTCTTTTCACGTAAGTAGTCTTCCCAATAGCAGTTGGCCAATTTATCACATTTCTTGGGTGGACGTTTGTTGAGATGGATAGCCAGGCAGCGGAATAAACATTTCCGATCGGTGTAGGGCCCATGACTTCCACCTACTAAAGCGTACATGCCTTCTCTGTGTTTTAACCAGTCCGGGAGATGAATGGGAGCGCCGATAGGGTGATCGATCATTTTAGTGACGTAAAACGTAACATTGGTTATCATCTCCACTTGCCATTTTGTGTTGGGGCGTTGTCGTCGTATCCACTCCAAACTATCCAAGTTTTCTAATTTTTCCTGTACCGTGTCCAGAGAGGGTCGATGGATAATGGTGAATGACTGGTCAAACACCCGGGTATTATTGCTGGGATAATAATAACAGAGCTGGTCTGTCTCTTTATGGCGAAGAATGTATCCAAAAGTGAGATTTAACTTGAAGGCTGTATCTTGGTCGTTGAAGATAGCTTCCACGTAGCTACGTAGACGGATGTTTTCTTCCAACCGGAAATTATATAAGTCCAATATCGGGCGATTTCGATGAAAACAATGGTGTATGGTAACCCAGTGTCGTTGATAAATCTCCCTCACACGCTCGTCTTGGGGTAAAACTTCAACCGGAGGTGCTGCTGGGTCCCAGGGAAAATCTTCTCCACGTCTCATACAGGCAGGCTGGTGGTCAGTCAGGCAGGCTAGAGGTGAAGCAGGTAGGCTGGCTGGTCAGGTCAGGTGAGTCAGAGTGCTCCGCAGGGTAGTGCAATGAATACACCCCACCCCTAAAAATCGCCTGCTTTTATACGTTTTTCTACAAGCCGCCATCTTAAACCCACCACCCACCACCACCACCACAGCCGCCATCTTAAACCCACCACCCACCACCCACCACCACAGCCGCCATCTTAAACCCACCACCCACCACCCACCACCACAAGCCGCCATCTTAAACCCACCACCCACCACCACAAGCCGCCATCTTAAACCCACCACCCACCACCACAAGCCGCCAAACAAGTCTATACACGTCCAAAAGTCACGCCTCATTCACCCACACCCCCATATAGTCCCACGCGGAGCGAATTGGTGAAATTTTTGAAAAAGTACTGTGACAGAAATTGATGTGACGGAAATAATACTTCTATGAATAGGGCGAAAACTTATCTAAGATAATTTTTCTGTCATAATTAATTCTTGGTCGAGTATCAACTATTCAGATATTACGGAAAGTACTGTTGTTATAAGGTATTGTTTGTTATATATCAGACACGATCAGCTGATATATGTAAACAAACGATCTATATTTAGACCCTCACGTGATCTGCTACGTTGCAGCACGCGCTCTTTGATCTTGGCGTTCCGCCGCCGTACAAGAAGCTCAAATTGAGACGGAGAATTTCGTTACCATTACCAGTAAATTGTAAGTTTATTGCGGAAAGAATTTATATTGCATAAATTCCTGCGGGAAATAGGAAGTACACATATAAGAGAATATTGTCTTGACGTAAAAAGTTTGGACATTTCATATTTACGGAGATATGGATTTTTATAACTGAGCCGGTTTTTCGTGTAAACCATCGCAGCGAAAAGGGAAACGGCTGTCATCTTCGTTTTGCTATGTCACAAAAAGTGCTCGAATTACTTATTCCTAAATGATTTCATGACGAATCCAACTAAGGTTAGCAAGTATACATATTTTACGATATTGTCAATAACTGTGAGCACATAAGACGTTCTGGTTGATGAGATCTGAATTTTTGAAGTTTGGCAATTTTCTGACTTCGAGCTTCGAATACCCGCCGCCATATTTGTTGGAAGCCGGTTTTTCGTTTGTCATGATGGAAAATCATTAATTAATCATATTTTGAGATATATTTCTCAAGACAACCTTGTATTCATTGAAAATATAATTGTTCAGGCTTACATTGCTAATTCGGTTGCTGCCTTTGAGGTAATATTTTTCCTTAGATCGGCAGTTGTTTCCGCCCATGCGATGAGAAAATAGGCCTGATTTCGCACGTAGTTTTCGTGCACACGTCTCGCACAAGTTCTCGCAATAAGGCCTGTACGAAAATTTGAGAGCGGCCAACATGAGTTTGTGTGTGATAGAAGGATGGCTTACGTTTATTTCGCCTACATCCATTGAAATTCACACCGACATTATCGGTTTTGGCCAAGACACGGCCTCGGTGGAAACTGCGTTGTTGATATTTCGGTCATGACGTCATCATTTGTTCAAATTTACCGGGAACCCCCTTATATGGTTTTAGCAACAGTTACGTAGCGTAGGGTGGCATATATTATCTTTGGGTTGGCCTGGTTATTTTTTTAGCATGTTTTTTTATCGTGGTAGTACCACGTTAATTCAAATGAACAAATGAATTATTCCAACCATACAACTCTGGTTGAAGTTAACATCTTTATAAAGCAACAACATGGTCGTGGCTCAATGGAAACGCATTGAGCTGTTGATCGAGAACACCTGGGTTCGAGTCCCACCTGCGCAGACTTTTTTCTCCCCTTATTATTTTTTATTTTATTATCATGCAGGAAACAATTTGCGTCCAGTGTTGAAGCTGTCCTGGAACGCCGCTATGAGATTCTTTTGCATACCAGCTGATTGAAACAAACTACAATTTCTCAAATAATTTTCCCTATGTTTACATCGTTTGTACGCTATCATTTGTCAAATCATTTGAATACCTGCATTTGACAATAAAACGGAGAAAAAAAAAAAAAAAAAAAAATAATAATAAATAAATAATAATAATAATAAAAAAAATAAAAAAATAAAAAATCGGCGAGTAGTAGACGAAGGGAACATTGAGAAGTACTGACCATGCCCCAGAATACTTCATGTGCATATCACGGCCTTAAGGCCTATGTAAGATGTAATCTACTTCACATTTTAGTAGTATAAAAAGCGCAAGTCCTATTGACCTTCCCGCTCCAAAGAAATAAAATCGGCTCTATTTTACAGGAGTATATACGCAGGTCACGTGGGTTGTGACGTCACTTCCGGGTTTTCACTAAAAACTAGCTCCAAACATAGAAGAGTTCCAATTTTTCCCCTTAGACGTCCGTATGTTCATCCTCCAAACCCAGAAGAGTTCCAATGTTCAACCGCCGGGGTGTTTTCCACTGGCCTGGCCCGCTCCAGCACGCAGCGCGCGCGCGGGGGTTCTCCGGAAGTGCGCGTCATCCCCGGCAATGCGCACGCGCGGATCAAAAGGTCAAAGGTCACCTGTCAAACGGTCTCCCTTTCGGCAAGGTTCGGAGAATACATAGAACTTATAGTCATAATCTATACGTGTTGGACGAGTCTCTTCACTCACCGTATACACGCACCTCAATGAAATGCCCGCTCCAAACCTAGACCAAATACACGTACTTGGTCTGTGGGCTGATCTCATTGGCCTCTCTATTTTTACTATAGTGCGCTTGCATTCTAACCTTGATGGGTTATATTTTGGCCCCATCCTACACCACTGATTTCAGTTTGACTGAATCTTCAGATGCATTATGAATAAAACACACAAGACAGGGTTTTTTTTTGGTGAGATCTCTTTTTTTTTTTTATTCAGTGAACAACAACAACTTGAGAACAACCACGTGAAAACTGAAGCCCAGAACAAGGGGCTTGTACATTGAAGCCCAGAACAGCGGGCGTGTGTTCATTGAAAGAATTCAAGCCCAGAACGGGACTTGTACATTGAAATGATGGGCAGCCCAGTCATAGACGAGTACATCTCGGTCCTCGGCCTTGGGGTACTCGTCAAACATGTGGGCGATGGTAGATAAGGGTCTTCCCCGGCATCGATGGTACAGGTAAAACAAGCAATATTGTCCGCACACCATACTGTCCAGGCTTTGCAACGTTTTAGTATTCCAGCACCACGTCTCTGTGCCTTGATCCATGAAGTCTGTTAAATCGGGATGGAGGGGTGGTAGGCCGTACGGGTCAAAGTATTCACCCTGCTCTTCTGTCAAGTACACGGCCACCCAGTGTTGACCGGGCCGATCCATCGGGTCTGTATTCAGGACGTAAGCAGCCGGATACACACGGTCTAATGGGAACACGTCTCGGGCGAACACTTCTTGAAACACCCTACGTGTTCCTGGGTCAGTCTCCAGCACCGTGGTTATCTGGTCTGTATCCATGTTAGGTGGCGAAGTCACACAGCACGTTACGGCTTTTATCGATTTGAATGATGTTGTCAAACTCGGCGTAGCAGATCACATTGATGGGTTTCGGTAAAGGTGTCCCGAAATGCAGTTCCAAGCGTAAGTTGCCTTTCTTGACGAGACTCAGTTGATGATCGTTGTCTAAGGTGGGGGTCAGATCGAAACAGAACAATGTGTATCCTTTGCCGAAATCGTCTCGGCTGATCATATTTCCCTCGTCTTGGTTGATTTGGCCAGTTGCTGTGAAGAGGTTCAGATAGCTCCGGATGTAATTGGCCGTCCCGAAGTTAGGTTGTAAGGGCCGTGCCGGTACCTGTTGGCCATCCACATGCAGGGCCACGAAATTGATGTTGAACGCTTTTAGGTTGAACGGATTCCTCGAGAGAGTCTCATTATAACTGACGTTCTCCACACAGGCTAGGGTTAAACGCTTGGGCAAATCCCCCAGGAACAGGTTTTCTTGATTGACAATCATATTGCCTTTAGAAACGGAAAAGACCTTGGTCTGTACTCGTCGAATCGGGTACTGGGCTGGTTTTTTCTCCAAGGCTCTGATGTGCCCCAACTGTACACCTGGGCTGGGTTTCACTTTGCGTACAAGCAGACTTGCCTCTTGGATGACAATGTTATACTCGAGGTCCTCATTCGGGGCCATCAAGGCAAACGCAGGCGTTGCGCGCACTAGTCGTATTTTGACAGGTACTCCATTCAAGAGGTATCGGTCCTGCATGAATAAGTCCGCATGCAGACGTCCCATCATATCGACCGAGTGACTCTCTGCTGTGAAATCCCCTCTCTCCGTGTAGCCGGCGTTATCAGGACTCGCTTCCATCTTGCCTGGGGTATCTCGGTAGAACAACGGGGCTGTCAAATACGACTTTTTAGCGTCACGCCCGTAGGATAACAGTGTTTCGATGTAGGCTCGGTACGGATACGTGTTCGTCGAGGCGCTCACCAGTTTATCACTCAGGGCTATATCCACTTGCTGGAATAGCGAATGAAGCCAGAGATTCACTGGACCCACGGGTGCCTCTGCTTTCAGGTCTGACCCATCTTTATTGGTGATTTTAGCTTTCACATATAGGTACGTATGGGCTAAATCCAGGTAGGTCATATCTGCGTTGGTGATGGTGAATTCAATGGGGCCTGTGGCTGTAATGCTGGAAAGGGGCAGATGTTCCACCCATTGACCCTCTTCGGCACTGGTCTGAGTAGGTGGGACGGTCCATAAATCAAATTCACTGTTGTTAGAAGGACACGACTCGGCATGGATGAAAGCCATCTTTAAGAAAAGATATCCTTGGTCTTCTTCGATGTGCGTCGTCGCTGGGTCGGTCGTCGACTGGTGCGTGGTCTCGGTGGGGCAGCTCTTTTATTTCCTACGGTGCGTTGTGCTTTGGCCACCAAGACGCCTCCCGCTTCTTTGGCCCGCCGTTTCAAGGATTCTTTGGGTGCCGTACCCCCAAGACATCACCGGCCACTTGCAGTCCACTGCGCACCGCTTGTTTGCCGATCGCTTTGACCCCACGCGTCACCAAGGGCAGAAACGTTTTGACGATGCTCCCGAGTATGTTCCCCAGTCCATGTCCTCGTTGCATGCGTGTACCCGCAAAGACAGGAAAGTTACCCCCGGCCTGTTTGGTGTAATGATCGACGTAAATGGCTGTATGGCATTGATAAGGCACCTTCATTATGCAAAGTGAACCGCTCGGACTTGACGGAAATGAAGTGTCAGCACCACTTTTCCTCGTTCGAATGCCACCGGTCGTCCCGTGTCGTCTCTTATATCGATGACGATGGAGCTAATATCGGTCTGACTGACCGATAGATACACGATATGCCTGAAACTGTGGGTGACTTGAGCTCCATACGTGCCTTTCACCGGGCAGACGCGCAGTAGAGGTACGTTGCTGTCGCCGACAATGTGTGCATCGACCACGTCCGAGTAGACGTACAGGCCATACATACCACCACGCATGTCCATCGGGATGTGGCCTATCTCGCCGGTGGGGCCAGCGTACCCCTGGTAATTGAAACCCAGCATTTGCTGTAGGGTAAGACTGAGTTCGACACTTACGTTGGGGCTGAGCGTGAGATTGGCCTTGTCGTTGTGTGCGTTGTAATCGAAGTCCACATGATTTTTGAAGGGGAAAGATTTGGTGGGTTTTGAAGTATTCGTGACGTCTCGTAGAGACTTATAATGCATCAGACTTCTCAGTCCACCCATGAACGCCTTGGGGGTATCATATTGACCTTCGGCTAGTTTGAGTCGAGTTTCTTGTCCTTCGTAGGTCACCTCGTACCATACTTCATTGGCTCGCACGTTGTACCACGAGTAAGGGTATTGGATATCCACGAGTCCACATTCCCAGCGTCCAGGTAAATGCAACGGTTGTGGTAACTGGGTCACGTACTTGGTCAAGGTGTTGTCAGGAAACACATCAGCCGAGCTGTTACTGGGTAGGGTGAGGTAAAACATGATGACTGAGCTGTCCTGCTGCTACTGTTGGTTTTAATACTTCTCCCAGCCCTTGGGCGCTAATCGTCGTGATGGTCGCGGTGACTTAGCTCTTGGTGGTTGCAGGGGGTGGCGTGGTAAAAGGGGTGAAAACGTAGGTGCCCGCCGTGGTGGTGATGTGGGAGGTGACTCCGGTTCCCAAGGTTCTGGTGGTGTGCTCACATTCTGCATAAAGGCCCAGCGCTGAGGGTTGCCCACCAATTCCTGTGGTACATGCATGTCTTTCAAGCCTTGAGCGAAGACCTCCCATCCTCGAGGATTCGTGTGCGTCCTGCGTTGACGCATCAGGTCATTCACTAAATCCGTCATGTGGGTCCCGGGGACCACTTGATTCTGTACCAGGAGTTCACCTTTATCATTCCAAGTCATGTTAGGATTCTGTTTCATTCGTTGTAATACCAGGCCAGCTTGTTTCTTGAACGAGGCAGGTACACTCTTCAGGACTTCGTCTTCGACCCACTGTGGGGCTGTGGAAGGTACTCCACCCGGCTGTTGGAACGGTGCTGAGGTCGGCGGTCTGTCACGTGATGGTGGTGGTGGTGGTGGTGGAGTAGAGAGGGTTTTGTATTGGTCCATGAACGTCATGTACCGCTGAAGCGTCTCATTGTACCGTTGTACTTTCTCACTATCGCTTAACCCTGGTCTCTGTAAGATCTGTTGCATTTCTCCATCGAGGGTGTTTATCGTCTTCACCGTAGAAGGGACAGGGTAGGGCGATTGGAGGTTTTGAAGGAGCCGAGGTTCGACGAGGACCATTTTTTTCGTGTGGTTCATTGTCGGCCGAAGAGTCCACCCAATACTGGACCCAACACGGAAGCGGCCAACGGTGCTAAGATAGCCCCGAGAAATCCACCTTTCTGTAACACCTTTTTCTTTTGTGTTTGAGACACTCGCTTCTGGACTAAGGTTCTTAGACCTGTCTTATGCTTGGCCAACTTGGTCTTCTGAGCCGGAGTCAGTGGTACGTTGCCTTTTAAGATATTGAGTCAATCATAGACAGCACACGAGAGCAGGGTCCGCACCGCGTACAATGGTTCGGACTAACTCGGGTGGGGCC
>JAVTVY010015470.1:0-61567 GCA_036873755.1 Hanleya hanleyi
GATACCTCACACGACCCATTCGAATCGTGAATAGCCCATCTCTAACCCAAACACACACCCACATACCCCCCAAAATGCCTACTTTCTATACTACGGGCCAGGCTGCGCATGCGCAGACTATTGAACACGGACGAACCATTAGTGTAGTCAAGTGCCCCACCACGAGAGCTTCAAAATAAGACCACACTCGACCCCATTGGACCATTAGGGACTCACCTAGACTCCAACATGTCCACCCCGTATGGGCCTATACACCCATAGCCATGCAGTATAGGCCTATGGGCCTACCCAGGCCTCGGTGACTTTTTTCAAAAATTTCACCGATTCGCTCCGCAACACTTCCTATCATGTTCTACATGGCGAGACGAGTAAAACGAGACCCCACAACCCTACCGCAAATGTATAGAAGTGGGTTTCCCAGTAGGATAAACATTGAACCTATACCCCAGTATGGGACTATATGGGTCTATATATGGGTCTCGGTGACTTTTTTCAAAAATTTCACCGATTCGCTCCGGGACACTTCCTATCATGTTCTAAATGACGAGACGAGTAAAACGAGACCCCACAACCCTATCGCAAATGTATAGAAGTACGTTTCCCAGGGGGACAAACATTGATCCTATACCCCCAGTATGGGACTATATGGGGCTATATCGTACTTTTTCAAAAATTTCAACGATTCGCTTCGCGACGCTTCCTATCATGTTCTACATGACGAGACGAGAAAAACGCGACCCCACAACCTATACCGCAAATGTCGAGAAGAAGGTTTCCCAGGATGGTCCTATACCCCATATAGCCAGTATGGGACTATATGGGCTATATGGTACTTTTTCAAAAATTTCACCGTTTCGTGCCGGGACACTTCCTATCATGTTCTAAATGACGAGACTAAGAAAACGAGACCCACAACCTATACCGCAAATGTCGAGAAGTAGGTTTCCCAGGATGGTCCTATACCCCCCATACCCCATATAGGCATTTTCACGTAATTTAGGATAAATTCCGTGTTCCGTATTTTTTCAGGAAAAATTTTACATGCACCCACCCATGCTTGAAATATACTTCACTTTGATACCTCATACAACTCCATCGGCCCATTAGGGGCTCCCCTAGCTCCAAAACGTCTAGCAGGACCCATACAAGGTCCAGATTTCGACACTAGGTGACCACATCCCGACGAAATGGCCAGTTTTCGACACCGGATGTGCCGCCATCTTGAACATACGTGCCGCGATCTTGGATATGGCCCATAATGCACCGGGTCAAAATACTCGCTTCTGATTGGCTGAGAGCTCTGTGACGGATTTGAAATACTCGCTTCTGATTGGACGAGAGCTCCGCATTGCGTCTGCGCATGCGCAGAATGATATTCCTACCGCACACCCAACCCATCAGATGCCCCTTCACGAATGCTTCACTTTGATACCTCACTCGATCCCATTGGAGCATTAGGGCTCCCCTAGCTCCAACACGTCTATTTTCATACCCTTCGGCCACCGCGCCTGCGCAGAATGCCGATACTTGAACCCCACACCCAGCCCATCAGAGGCTCCCTCACCTAGGCTTCACTTTAATACCTCACTCGATCCCATTGGACCATTAGGGGCTCCCCTAGCTCCAAAACGTCTATTTTCATACCCTTGGACCACCGCGCATGCGCAGAATGCCGATATTTCAATCCCACATCCAGCCCATTAGATGCCCCTTCACCTAAGCTTCACTTTGATACCTCACTCGACCCCATCGGACCATGAGTAACTCCCCTAGCTCCAACACGGCTATTTCCATACCCTTGGTCCACACGAGTTGTCTCCCTTGCGTCAGTGTGTGCAGATGGCGCTGTGGTTAGGATCGACGCCGTGATGTGGAAAGGGTGTCCCCATACCATCCTGGAGCCGCCATTTTGTTTGTTGATTTTCTGCGGAGATACACGGGACAATAAATACTCGACCCTAGGGTGGTACAGATGCTAGACTGATCCTATTAACATGGTACAACACCTATAGATTATGTTTATTACTAGGACGTCAGCGAAATACTAGTACCCATCCACCGTATGGCAGAACTATACAACCCAGAACAAGTCTAGACATGCCTTGATCACGTGATCGTCATGGGGAAACCCCCACTGGGGAATCCCCCCTGGGAAACCCCGCCACACTTCCGCCACAAATTTTACCCGGGGGAACAAAAAAGTAGGTCAATATGCGCTGTAATGCTCTTATACTACTACTCATGGGGCTTTTTTGTCCCCCGCCGCAACGCGGCCGGGGACTTTAAAATGGTTCTTGCTTCTATGTGTCCGTGCATGCACGGACATGTCCGTGCAAATACTTCGTAAGCAATAACTTCTAAATGCTTCGTCGGATTCCTCCGAAATTTGGCATCTGCATGTCCGTGCAAATACTTCGTAAGCCATAACTTCAAAATGCTTTGTCGGATTCCTCCGAATTTTGGCATCTGCATTCTTTGCGACAAGTCGCCTCTTGGTATTACGTTTCAGCAAGATCCGCCTGTAGGTGGCGCCACTGGGTCTTGTTCCAATCTTTAGTGCATGTTCGTGCATGTTCGTGCAAATTTGGCATCTGCATTCTTTGCGACAAGACGTCGCTGGTATTACGTTTCAGCAAGATCCGCCTGTAGGTGGCGCCACTGGGTCTTGTTCCAATCTTTAATGCATGTCCGTTCATGTTTGTTCAAATCCTTCGCGAGCGATAACTTTCCAACAGTTTGTCGGATTTCTTCGAAATTTGGTAAATGCATTTCCTGCGACAAAACACCGTTGGTGATGCGTTTCAGCAAAATCCACCCGGAGGTGGCGCCACTAGAGTTCATTCCATTATGCCATGCTGCAAGTGATATTTCAATCCCACACCCAGCCCATTAGATGCCCCTTCACCTAAGCTTCACTTTGATACCTCACTCGACCCCATCGGACCATGAGTAACTCCCCTAGCTCCAACACGGCTATTTCCATACCCTTGGTCCACACGAGTTGTCTCCCTTGCGTCAGTGTGTGCAGATGGCGCTGTGGTTAGGATCGACGCCGTGATGTGGAAAGGGCGTCCCCACACCATCCTGGAGCCGCCATTTTGTTTGTTGATTTTCTGCGGAGATACACGGGACAATAAATACTCGACCCTAGGGTGGTACAGATGCTAGACTGATCCTATTAACATGGTACAACACCTATAGATTATGTTTATTACTAGGACGTCAGCGAAATACTAGTACCCATCCACCGTATGGCAGAACTATACAACCCAGAACAAGTCTAGACATGCCTTGATCACGTGATCGTCATGGGGAAACCCCCACTGGGGAATCCCCCCTGGGAAACCCCGCCACACTTCCGCCACAAATTTTACCCGGGGGAACAAAAAAGTAGGTCAATATGCGCTGTAATGCTCTTATACTACTACTCATGGGGCTTTGTTGTCCCCCGCCGCAACGCGGCCGGGGACTTTAAAATGGTTCTTGCTTCTATGTGTCCGTGCATGCACGGACATGTCCGTGCAAATACTTCGTAAGCAATAACTTCTAAATGCTTCGTCGGATTCCTCCGAAATTTGGCATCTGCATTCTTTGCGACACGACGTCTGTTGGTATTACGTTTCAGCAAGATCCGCCTGTAGGTGGCGCCACTTGGTCTTGTTCCAATCTTTAGTGCATGTCCGTGGATGTTCGTGCAAATACTTCATAAGCGATAACTCCTAAATGCTTTGTCGGATTCCTCCGAAATTTGGCATCTGCATTCTTTGCGACAAGACGTCTCTTGGTATTACGTTTCAGCAAGATCCGCCTGTAGGTGGCGCCACTCGGTCTTGTTCCAATCTTTAGTGCATGTCCGTGCATGTCCGTGCAAATACTTCGTAAGCGATAACTCCTAAATGCTTTGTCGGATTCCTCCGAAATTTGGCATCTGCATTCTTTGTGACAAGACGTCTGTTGGTATTACGTTTCAGCAAGATCCGCCTGTAGGTGGCGCCACTGGGTCTTGTTCCAATCTTTAGTGCATGTTCGTGCAAATGCTTCATAAGCGATAACTCCTAAATGCTTTGTCGGATTCCTCCGAAATTTGGCATCTGCATTCTTTGCGACAAGACGTCTGTTGGTATTACTTTTCAGCAAGATCCGCCTGTAGGTGGCGCCACTGGGTCTTGTTCCAATATTTAGTGCATGTCCGTGCAAATACTGCGTAAGCGATAACTCCTAAATGCTTTGTCGGATTCCTCCGAAATTTGGCATCTGTATTCTTTGCGACAAGACGTCGCTGGTATTACGTTTCAGCAAGATCCGCCTGTAGGTGGCGCCACTGGGTCTTGTTCCAATCTTTAATGCATGTCCGTTCATGTTTGTTCAAATCCTTCGCGAGCGATAACTTTCCAACAGTTTGTCGGATTTCTTCGAAATTTGGTAAATGCATTTCCTGCGACAAAACACCGTTGGTGATGCGTTTCAGCAAAATCCACCCGGAGGTGGCGCCACTAGAGTTCATTCCATTATTCCATGCTGCAAGTGATAACTTAGAAACACTTGGTCGAATTTCTTTGAAATATCCAACATATGTACCTTTCTGGGTAACATGAGAAACGTTGCGGCTCATCGGATTCTTCTCAAATTTGGCATGCATTTACCATGCCAGGAGCTGTTGCTTGGGATTGCCTTTCGCTCACTTGCACTCACAGGTGGCGCCACCTGGTGGCAACATCACAAATTCGTTTCCGGGTAATAACTTGAGAACTGACCATCGGATTCTTCTCAAATTTTGTATGAATGTACCGTGACATAAGATGTCGCTTGATAATGCATTTCACTGACTTGCGCCTAGAGGTGGCGTCACCTGGTGTCAAAATCTAAATTTGGTTTCTGGGCAATAACTTGAGGACCCTCATCGGATTCTTCTCAAATTTGGTATGCAGATGTCCCCACGATACCATGTTCCTTGGGATTGTATTTTTCCCGCTTCTGCCTACAGGTGGCGTCTCCTGGTGGAAAAATTTGTTTCCGGGCAATAATTTGGCAACTGCTCATCAGATTATTCTCAAATTTTGTATTCATATGTGACCCGCCCCAAATAACATGAACACCGGTGGGCATCTAGTACCGACAATAACTTGAGGACCCCTCTTCAGAGTCTCAAAGTTCATATGCCGATACCATGACATGAGATGTCATTTGGGATTGTGTTTCGCCTGCTTGCACCTACAGGTGGTGACTCCTTTGTGGCAAAGTCTAAATTTGGTTTCTGGGCAATAGGTTGAGGATGCCTTCATATTCTTGTCAAATTTAGTTTGCAGATAATATGCCATGAGTTGTCTCTTCGGGTTGCATTTCGGTTACATAATTTTCATGCTACATGGTAAAGAAAATATATTACAGTAGCAATCAACATTCAGTCAGCCATTCGGAATTGATCTCAAAACCTGGGAAGGTGGAAAGACTGCCTGTGAAGTAGCTGTTGCCATCCTCATGAATATCTTCTGAAACCGACAGCGCTTATAAATATTGCTGCCATTTTGGCGGGGAACCTAGCATCCTCTGGCTGCTTGTCCCGCCAATATTTAGTCTGTATAATGTCAATATACATGGATTTATTATACCCCCCGACACGTAGTGTAGGGGGCGTATACTGGTTTCAGCTTGTCCGTCCGTCCGTACGGATGTCCGTACGTCCGTCCGTAACATTTCGTTTCCGGAGCATAACTTGACAACCGCCAGTTGGATTCTCTCAAATTTGGTATGCAGCTACCATACCATGAGACCTTGCTTGGGATTGCGTTTGGCGCATGTGCGTCTACAGGTGGCGCCACCTAGGGTCATTCCGTAACATTTCGTTTCCGGAGCATAACTTGACAACCACTACTTCGATTCCTCTCAAATTTGGTATGTAGCTACCTTACCATGAGACCTCGCTTGGGATTGCATTTGGCGCATGTGCATCTACAGGTGGCGCCACCTATGGTCAAAAGTTTCTCATGTCAGTCCGTAACATTTCGTTTCCGGAGCATAAATTGACAACCGCTACTTGGATTCCTTTCAAATTTGGTATGCAGCTGCCATACCATGAGACCTCGCTTGGGATTGCGTTTGGCGCATGTGCGTCTACAGGTGGCGCCACCTAGGGTCAAAAGTTTCTCAAGTCAGTTCGTAACATTTCGTTTCCGGAGCATAACTTGACAACCGCCAGTTGGATTCCTCTCAGATTTGGTATGCAGCTACCATACCATGAGACCTTGCTTGGGATTGCGTTTGGCGCATGTGCGTCTACAGGTGGCGCCACCTAGGGTCATTCCGTAACATTTCGTTTCCGGAGCATAACTTGACAACCACTACTTGGATTCCTCTCAAATTTGGTATGTAGCTACCTTACCATGAGACCTCGCTTGGGATTGCGTTTGGCGCATGTGCGTCTACAGGTGGCGCCACCTATGGTCAAAAGTTTCTCATGTCAGTCCGTAACATTTCGTTTCCGGAGCATAACTTGACAACCGCTACTTGGATTCCTTTCAAATTTGGTATGCAGCTGCCATACCATGAGACCTCGCTTGGGATTGCGTTTGGCGCATGTGCGTCTACAGGTGGCGCCACCTAGGGTCAAAAGTTTCTCAAGTCAGTTCGTAACATTTCGTTTCCGGAGCATAACTTGACAACCGCTACTTGGATTCCTCTCAAATTTGGTATGTAGCTACCTTACCATGAGACCTCGCTTGGGATTGCGTTTGGCGCATGTGCATCTACAGGTGGCGCCACCTAGGGTCAAAACTTTTTCTTGTCGGGCCGTAACATTTCGTTTCCGGAGCATAACTTGACAACAGCTAATTGGATTCCTCTCAGATTTGGTATGTAGCTACCTTACCATGAGACCTTGCTTGGGATTGCGTTTGGCGCATGTGCGTCTACAGGTGGCGCCACCTATGGGCAGAATTTTCTCAGTTGGCCCGTAACATTCCATTTCTGGAGCATAACTTGACAACGGCTGATTAGATTCTTCTCAAATTTTGTATGTAGCTGCCATACCATGAGACCTAGCTCAGGATGTTGCATATGCGTCTACAGGTAGCAAGTTTAATATTTCACTTCCCATTTACTTCCTTTTCCTCTTCAATATGGTTATCCAGATGACAGTAATTCGCCTATCTGTTGCAACAGCCCATTTCAAGTCTACACGGTTCTAGTGGTAACAACAGTTAGGTAAAACACAATATGCCTGCATAACCCCATTCTCAACAATCATTATTAACATCAATTTTCCGAACAATCCATTAAACTCATCTGAGTATCGTCACGACACATGCATAGACAATCCGTTAACCGCACTCCAACCGAGCGAGGTCTCATTGTCAACTAGTTACATACTGTGCCGCTACTCATAACATGTATACTTATATTCCTCTACAAATACTCGTCAATTCCTATCAAATGTGCATCCGGGGGGTATCTTGTAAGCATACTTACTGATGATTTCCACTGCCACAATCACATTCAGCTTACTCGTGAAACGTTAACCACCCCCATGTATCTATGCCCTTACGGGGGGTATCTTGTAAGCAGCCTTACTGATCATTTTGATCAAATGTGTGCATCCCTCAGACTATGCTCTAGTTATATTGGTGAATATTCATTCATTCATTCGATATTTAAGATAATTGCAAGAGTTATCGCCCCTGGTGTGATTATTGAGAGAGATTAGTCTCCTTTGATGTGAACTTTCATAATAACATGTCTCATAAACGCTAGTTAGCCTTTGATCCTCATAATGGTAAACAGATCTCAGTGTTGGAGAAATTTGCACTTTCTTGTGTGTTGTACATGTTTGTTTGAATCAGTTGTATCAAAGAAGGGGGAGGTATTGATTGTACGTTCCACGTGGGCACCTGATTGGTTAATAAATTCTATTCTATTCTATTCTAAGTTATTTCCCTTGTTTGAAAATGTGCTGTTTGTGAACCCAGAAATTATCTAAACACTGCTAAAACGTTTGTATTCATCTTCATTGTGTAAAATATCGTCGGGTAAGGTTCATTGTAATGTGGTACACGTATGTAACTAAATTATCTCATTGTCAATGGAGATTGGCCTGTTATCGTGAATGTGTCAGTGTCGAAAACTGGTCCATTCTCAATACAGTCTTTTTAAGAACTGTATTTCAAGAATGTGTGCTTTTTTCATTGACTTTCGCGAAAGGCTTTTGATTCTGTGATTGTACTCTTTAACTCTTTCCTCTATGTAAGCGGGTTTTGACGACTTGTGTGGATCCCCATGTAAGCGTGTTTTGACGAGTGTTTGACGAGTCACTTGAGTTCCCATGTGATGGATTATTCTTGCAATTTTTTGCTTTTACTTTGAGTAAAACCTAATTAAAACTATACATTTTCAGAAAGCCAAAATTTCAATAAATCTCATTATATGGACTGTTGGTATGTTTTGTAGTAAGGGTAAAATGAAATCGAGAGAGAAACAGAAAATATTATAATCGATGGAAATGTGCGCCATTTGACACCAAATGTGTTCGGTGTGCTCCAAGAGAAACGTCCGAAAAATAGTAAAACCTGCTTCCAAATTCCTGAATATTTCACGTAACGCGAGCATAAACTACCAAAGTATCTAACCTTGATGATTAACTCGTCAAATCTGCCCATCTGAGTTTACCGGGACCTGGATATCTTCGCCGTAAATGTTTTGTCCGCCATTCTTTCTCAGCCGGCCTTTTCTCGACAGTGACCATAGCGATCACGTGCAAACAAACCCTCTTCCTCCAATCACGCCGGGCCTCTCTCAACCTTGGCCAATCAGTGATGCTGTTTTATTTTTTTACCTTATGAATATTTATTACCGTCGTCATTTTCCTTTCCGGAAGTATATGGGATTTTTACAGTTATAGCTCGTTCTATACCTGCCATCTCGGGATGTCACTGCCAAATCCCGACTCTACGGAAAATTAGCTTTACAACGGTATACAATAACATGGGAATGGCAGCGGAAAAGCAGGAAGATAGATAAGATTTATTGACGTAAAATTATACCCGCAGGGGGTTAAAAAAACGTGAATACAAACAGTTTCAGACATATACATGTAGAAGACAGACACGGATGACGGACAATACAAAACAATATACAGGACAAACTTACATTAAAATGTGCACAATAAGCGCTCACAAATCTATGGGACTGGCAAACAGTGACCTGGGGACTGGTAGTCTTCAATGCACAGCCACGTTTAAATAGGGTAGGCCCTATATTGTATGCTATATAAGAAATTTTTTTTAACCATCTATTAACTGGAAACAGTCGTAAACAAAATGGGCTACATATTTAGTAATTTGTGGATTAGTGCAGGATAACAGCTCCACAAACATGTCATCAGTGCACATAGATTTATCGCTTATTAAGTTCGCCAATTCAGCCATTAGTTTTGCCCGACGCTCAGAAAATTTGCAGCAGCTAAGAAGGAAGTGTTTTTCATCCTCTAACACACCACATGTATTACAGAGTCTATTACTTCGTGGGGTTTTAGAGTATCTACCTGTCTCAATTTCCAATCTATGGGCACTGATTCGAAGTTTAACTAGTGCAGATCTATGTTTTCCATTACTCAGAGACATTAGATTTCGCTCATGGCGGGGATAAGATTTCACGAGATTATATGTTTCAAGTTTGCTGGAAGATGATACCTCGTCTCTCCATTTTGTCTCATAGATTTCATGTAGAACAACTTTCATAAACTTAGTGCTAGCTTTGGGATTTGGGCAACCAAAATTTTCCCATACGTGATACGACTTAAGGCTTCGTAGCAGACGTTTCATATAGTGCACCCAATTTTGCGCATTGTTTGCCCGATTAGCCTCACACTGTTCAAGAAATGCCTTGTACAGTAGGGAGGATGGATCAGCATCACGAATATGGAAAAAATATTTAATGCTCTTTACAATAGCAGAGAAATTAATAGGGGTTCTCCCCAGTTCTCCACGTACACCGGCATTAGTAGACCTGGAGTTTACTCGTAACACATGTTTACAAAACTTCATATGAACTCGTTCAATATCATTTGATATATTCAGTAGGTCTGTAGGATTGACAAACTCTTTCAGGTAACCAATCCAAATTTCTGCACCGTATGTCAAAATTGGATTGACCATGGTATCAAACAGTTTGCAAGACAAAATAGGGTTAATGTCCCCTACACTGAGGGCCTGTCTTATACTAAATAGAGCCTTATTGGCTCTGCTCGCAAGATTAGATACAGTTACGTTGAATTTTCCGTTACTGTGCAGAACAAGGCCTAGATATTTATATGAGTTACAACTTTCAAGAGTTTGTACACCAATATGGAACTGTTCTTTGCTTTTCTGATTTTGTCCAAAAACAATAGTCTTCGATTTCTTTATATTAATCGATAGGCCCCAGTCACTAATATAATTTTGGAGAATGTCCAACTTGTCTTGCAGGCCATTCTTACTTAATGATAGAACAACAATGTCATCTGCATAAGCAAGACTATGAACAGGTTCATCAAAGAGAACTGGTGCAGAGCAGCTACTCTGTTCAAAATCTTCTAATAGGTCGTTAATAAACAAATTAAATAAAATCGGGCTCAAAACACTGCCCTGCTGTACCCCACGAGTAATGGCGATCTCTTTACCCAGTCCATTCTTTGATTTGACTCTAGATATACTAAGCATATACATACTTTTTATAACCTTGTACATGTTCCCTGTAATGCCAGATTTTAACATTTTCAGGAACAAGGCATCGTGCGACACGCTATCGAAAGCCTTGTTGAAGTCTATAAAGGCAGCATATAGCTTTCCTTTGCGTTTAGCATATTTATCTATGAGGGTTTTCATCACAAAAATGTGATCACTAGTTCGACATCCTTTTTTAAAGCCAATTTGACACTTGCTTATGGAGTTATTCTCCAGGACCATATTAGCAAGTCTCGTGTACAATATTTGGTTAAATACTTTAGCAAGGCAACTGGCAAGTGTAATGCCTCTATAATTAGAGAGTTCAAGAGCATTACCATTCTTGTGAATGGGAACAATAATACCAACTGCCCAACTTTTGGGGTAAGTCCCAGTCTTCAAGATAGAGTTAAACAAGTGGAGCACTGTATCAACCATGTGGGAAATTGCAGTTTTGAGCATCTCATTCAAAATGCTATCAATGCCACCAGATTTATTGTTTTTCAGTTGTTTCAAAGCATTGTTCAGTTCATTGTCAGTTATGACAGTATCAAGATCTGAAGGGAATAGGTTTTGTTCTAAATCCATTAGAGATGCCTTAATTTCTTCTTTTCTGAACTCATTAAGATTATCACAGTTCTGCTGATGGAGCTCAGTGAAATAGTCCGTCCATTTATTCAGATCTTTTCTATCACTGAGATCACTGCTTGAATTTTCAGATTTCAATTTTTTCAAAATGTCCCATGCAACAGATGAATCTTTCTGACAGATTTCATCGAGCTCTCTCAAAAGTTTACTTCTGTAGTTATTTCTGGCATGATGTACTTTTTTCCTGTATTCTTTTTTTTTTACTGAAAAACTTTGACTTAATATGTGGGTTTAAGGGCCATCGATTAAATTGTTTATTTAATTTTGTCATTTGTTTTCGGAGATTATTACATTCACTGCTATACCAGGGTTTGTTAAATTTTTTCCTGTCATGCTTATGATTGCCATTTACAGGTACATGTATATCATTGTTAGCCTTTTTCAAACTGATGTCTGCGGTCGAAATCATAAACTTATTGAATACAGAGACCAGATTGTCTATGCTGGCCTCATCATTGCTTAGGTTATCACACAGATCCTTTCTGAGCTGAGGCAGATTGTCAATTATACTTTTGGAGAAGTTTTCTGTGCTGCATTTTTCCCAAATATATTTGGGTGGGAGAGGCAATGCCTCTGAAACAGTGGCAGTTTCATTTCTGTCTATGCAATGCCAAAGTCCGGTTTTCAATTGTAAAGAGACCATTTTATGGTCTGACAGATCCCCCCAGAAAGGGTGGACCTGCATGTCAATGACATCTGTGTACAGCTCAGAACTCACAATAATGTAGTCAACAACACTTGCCCCTAAAGGGTTAATCGAGGTAAAATCACCGAAAAGGTCACTCATGGACCTTCCATTGAGTATTCTACAACCATTAGAAATGCAAATATCAAGTAAACGTCATCTTCACCAGCCAAGTCAACTACATCGCGAAGCTCTCTACGCTGCCTTGACATTCTTGGCTGGTGGCAGAGGAATACTGCTCTGCGCCACCTAGTGGAAGTTTTGACGGCGAGAGACTTTTTGCCACCAGCAGTTGTTCCCCTTCAATCTCAAGTCGGCACACACGTGAGGCGATTCGTTCTCGTTCGACCTTGCAGCGTGTCCCAAAATCTGATTCAATTGATCAGAAACACCGAAAGTGGCCGTGAAAGTGCTCTTCCTGTATCTTTTCGGTAGAATTTCCCCGCACATTCGACACAACTCATTCTTAGTGGGGGCCGTCAGCTTGGGAAACCAACTACTACATAACGCGCATTCTGACTGGATGCAGCACGCCGTCTCTGCATCCAATCATCAATGAGGATTAACGTTCCAACTTTACTAGAGAAGTATGCCAAGGCAATGTACAGAGCAACGTGATGTACGTCGACTTGGCTAGGGAAGATGAGTAAACGTCTACCCATAGGTTTTATCACGGAGTCCCTGGAATTTCTCTGCATGATATAGTCACCGACATAAAATGTGGGTAAGGGGACATAATTCAGGTTATCAACATTATCATGTGCCACAAAATCTACTTGTCTGCCAGTCCTAGCATTCAGGTCACCTGCTAGAATTACATTTCCCTTAGCACTGAAATACACTATTTCATTTTCTAATTCATCAAATAAATTGCTACTGTGAATTTTACCGAAGGAGGAGTTTTCGGGGGGAATATAGGCCACACACAAGTAAGAGTCACATGCCACACCAAAGAAATCTTTTGCTATCTTTATCCAGAGAGTGGTAGTACTATCTGTGTTTATTGGGGAGATACCCGCAGCCACTTCTGCCCTTACCAAAATAGCCAAACCCCCAGAGTATTTTGTAGCTTTCTGGTGTTTTGGTCGATCATGTCGGCCCTTGGTCACAAAACCGGGTATGGATATATCACAGTCTTTACTAGTATGTGTTTCAGTTATACCCACTATATCAAAACGAGACAGTTTATGTAGAAGGTCTTGACTATGCAGCTTGAATTGCTTGACACCATGAAGCCTATGGGAGATGCCACGTATATTCCATGAACAGATATTCAAGAAGTCTTTCTGGGTTCTTTCGTACATATCGAAGATTAACTGCAGATAGGCACAAATTTAGTAGCACTAAAACACAGGGAGTTCGATCGAAGATTGTCTGCGGATAAACACACTCGCGTTACAGAAATTTAGTAGCACTAGAAAAAGTAAAACACAGGGAAACAGATCAGGGAGCTAAAGTTCACCTGTTGATTATATTTGTGTGGATGGATGATAGGGAATTTTAGCGAATGAACTGAAAGAGACTAGGATAAACTAATGCCTGCTTTCATTGTAGTTGTAATTGTAGGTGTCACCGAAGTCTTCATAATCACGGATGAAACCACCACTCCGCTGATAGTGGGGGAAATTAGAGTTGTCTCCCATGGATCGTAGATACGGTTGTCTGTAGGAGGAAAACGGTCGACTGGTGGAGCTCTGAAGATATTCGTCGTTTTGTTGGTTTCTCCGCTTAAGATTGGGACGGCTTCTATAGTCTCGTTGGTAGCTGGGATGATGATTTCTGTTGTCACGCTGAGAACTACGGTACCGACTACTGGTGTCACGTTTGGGACTGTGATGCCTACTTCTGTTGTTGAGGCGAACCTGTGAGTTGGAATGCGTATTAACTCTGCCAGGGTGGACGTTTCTATTAATTGCTCGGTTAATGCCACTGATCAGGTTTGAAGCCAGCAGTTTTGTACCTTTTTCAGACAGATGAAGATTATCTTCTGCGAAGAGTCCACCGGATAGGATACCTCTCGGAGCAAGGTTTTCGTGATTCACGAAGTGAATATTCCTGGACAGGAGTTGTTCTTCTGTTGATGCGTTAACAATCTTTCGTTGGACATCTAACCATTTGTTTCCTACCGGCGTTAGCTGTGACAGGATGATACACGATTTTGGCAGATCCTCCTTAACTTTGCTTATAGTGTTTACATAAGCCGACACACAGGATGTCGGAGGCTCATTTCCACGCAGGTTATTGATTCCGGTGTGGATAACAATGGTATCGCCATCGCGGACACCCGATTCGCGTAATGAGGCTTGGATATCCTGAATTTTCGGGGTACGCACAGATTTTACAGCGACACCTACACTGCTTTCCAGCCTCCTCGCATTTATATGTTTGGTGATGGAGCTTCCCACCAAAACCAATTTAGGTGGGTCACAGGCATTTTGGTTTGTTCCACTTATTAGCTGTAATCGAGATCCTACAGGGTTTGAAGTGTTAGGTTGTAGCACTTGTTGCTCCGAACCCGCCTCTGCAACCAGTTTTTGCTGGGAATTACATTGGGTATGCAGTGGTGACTCTGGCTCTTCTGATATTTCACCACGCGTGCCCTGCGTTTCAGTTTGGGCATGTTGATTTAGGGTTGGTATTTGCACCGAACCCTGTGGATTTGGAACTGTAGTGATTGACAAATGTGATGCACCAGCAGCGACACTGGGGTTAGACTTTAGCACTTCTGCAAATGATTTACAGGTCTTCTTCGGATGGATGTAGGGCTCACTTTCCTGAGAGGTTATCAGCTCATTCATATCAGCATGGAGAGCTGCGGTTTCACTCTGACAGTTCACAATGTTGGAGTTCACCTGCTTCACTGTATTGCAGAGATACTTTACTTGGGAGGAAAGCTCACCAATAGTTTCTGACTGCTTTTGTAGTTTGAGATCAACTACACTATTATCCTCCGATAAGCTACACTTGATTGTGACATCACTAACTGGAGTCGGAAGGTTCTTCCTTATGTCTTCTATACATGACTGGAGAAGCAAAGAGTTGTGATTCACTAATTTAGGGAAGTCTGCTTTCATATCCATCAACTCTCTCTCTATTCTAGCTTGGGAAGTAAACAAGTAAAATCTGCTCTAATATTTTTCGATTTTTCGACTGTATTCTCGTACTTTGGAGGCATCATACCTCGTCGGTGCGTTGTTGGAGGGTTTAGCAACACGAATGGAGATGGATTCAAGTTGCACCCGTGGCCAAACGGGAAAAACATCAGGGAGAAATTCGACGAAATTTGTGCAAAACACGCGGGGAAAGCCGACGAAATGGTCTCGCATTTATATCGCTCACTTCACTGACGTCAGCTATGCAACAACAGAGATGGCAAGAATGTGTGGATATCCCCCTATACTGAAAGAAGCTATTTCCAAGATCAAGACTAATAAATCTTTATCAGAAAGAGAAAATAGGCGACCCCTCAGTCTGCCGGAGTGCGTGAGTTATACAGGGACGACCGACCTCGTGTACTCGGCAAGCGACAAACCGTTCCCGCAGACAAGCACGGTCAATCTCCTTGGCTGTTTGGGCCCACACCGCTTCCATCGTCTCCTCTACCGAAGATGCAATCTTCCACTCTTGAAATTTTGCATCAGTCCCACGAAGTGGTCGAACAGCCGATCCTGAATCCTACATCTTACAGCTATTAACTGAACTGTAATAATCAATGTACTTTTAATCAACTTATTCCCGTATATAGGAAATTCACTTCTGGCACCAGCTTATCCTGATTAATAAACTGGGCTTCTCCACAGGTGAGTTATTGTTTCAACATCAAATAGCTTCCTTTGGAATTGAAACTTTGTTTTCATTTGAGAGGACTTATCCACAGGTATGGATTAGCTCCCGTTTTAACTTCAAATCGCTAACAATAGTTGAAAAACACATAATAAAATTAAGCACGTAAGCAATGTAAATAAGCCGGCCTGCCACGGTATATCTGTCCGTCCCGTAAGAAATGAAAAATAATGAACCATACAATGCCAATAAACACACTCATATAAAAATAAAGGCGTAAGTAACTATATAGTATGCTCTTACAATAACAAATTATCTGTATATTGTAAATGAATATATATATTATAGTGACATCCATAATAAGCCAAGCCGGCCTAGTTTCCTTTTTGCTATATTATTTAGAAGTTTTTTTAGCACGGAAGAGTAAATTTGCGATCCTGTGCAGTATAATAACTGATGTATGCATAAAAAAAATGCCAGATAAAAGCAGAAATGTATAAATATTATAGTAAGATCCACAGATAGATAGATAATCAATGTATTTAAACCGGCCTGCCACAGCCTCACACGGCCTGCCACAGGCTTGAAACAGGCCTGACATCAGGACGACCCAGTTTGACCCCAGATTCGCTTGTATATGGCTCAAATCTATATGATTCAATAGATTCTCCTTCTCCTTTAGTTTCATGATCGCTTACTGCCTCTACATTCTATTCAGTTCAAAGACCTGTATAATCTCTAACGTCACAGTCTTCAATGTGGTTAACGCTGAAATAGGAATCTGTGTCAGAGCTTGTACTGCTGTCTGTGTTATCCGCCATGTTTGACTCTGGCCGCTTCACTGTGTGACGTCACAGGGTAATCGCCGGGCGGATTTACTGGGGGTAAAAATCAGGCACTTTGGAGCCGTATTTCAGGATATTGCATCATCGCTAAAATTTTGAAAATAATTCTAAAAAATAAAGCAGGCCACAGGGAACTGCTTTTTATTGGTTTTAGCCTTTCAAAAATAGTGATAACATTCCCTTTTAAGATGACAAATATTTCGACGACAACGTTAACCCTACACTGACCTTGGATGCCTCATGGAAACTATGTCACCGTTAGATGTAGTCACAATAAAACGTCTGATATCCTATTACAAGAAATTAAGATTGACCTTGAAAAAGTTGGAAGTATCTCCAATGAAACGTCAACTCCACAGCAATAAAGAAGTTGTTATCCATAGAAAAGCCTCTGTCTTTGAATTGTTCTGTAAATCTTATATATACACATGAATCCTGTTGTAAACTACCATTTCTGACGATGACGTGAATAGATATATGTCGAAATATTGATCTACAGAATGCTTTTCGCTAATATTTTCGGAGTCACCTTTCTCCTGTATTATGCCAAGTTAATCAGTAGATCCCAGCACTTACATTTATATAAAATTTATGAATGGCAATTTACCCGACTGGATCTACATGTAGGATGTATGGATGTGCTAGCAGACGTAGTAAGTGTGATCTGCTATCATACAGGACCAGTTAGATGTAGGAAGTGTGGATCTGCTAGCATACAAGCCCAGTCAGATGTAAGAAGTCTGGATCTGCTACCATACAATACCAGTTAGATGTAGGAAGTGTGGATCTGCTACCATGAAGGACCAGTTAGATGTAGGAAGTGTGATCTGCTATCATACAAGACCAGTTAGACGTAGGAAGTGTGATCTGCTACCATACAGGACCAGTTAGATGTAGGAAGTGTGATCTGCTACCATACAGGACCAGTTAGATGTAGGAAGTGTGGATCTGCTACCATACAGGACCAGTTAGACGTAGGAAGTGTGGATCTGCTATCATACAGGACCAGTTAGATGTAGGAAGTGTGGATCTGCTAGCATACAAGACCAGTCAGATGTAAGAAGTCTAAATCTGCTACCATACAATACCAGTTAGATGTAGGAAGTGTGGATCTGCTACCATACAAGACCAGTTATATGTAGGAAGTGTGGATCTGCTAACATACAGGATCAGTTAGTTGTAAGGAGAGTGGATCTGGTACCCCACAGGACCAGTTAAATGTAGGAAGTGTGGATCTGCTACCATACAGGACCAGTTAGACGTAGGAAGTGTGGATCTGCTATCATACAGGACCAGTTAGATGTAGGAAGTGTGGATCTGCTAGCATACAAGACCAGTCAGATGTAAGAAGTCTGAATCTGCTACCATACAATACCAGTTAGATGTAGGAAGTGAGGATCTGCTATCATACAAGACCAGTTATATGTAGGAAGTGTGGATCTGCTAACATACAGGGTCAGTTTTACGTCCATTTTAGCGGGATCGCCCTAACATGGTAATATGATTTTGGCCCGGGCTTGATTTCCCTTGTAGACTCATTGGTTTCAGCGTATAAATCCCCCAGAATAAGCCTATCCCAACACTGTAAGCGCTGATAGAGATCGTTGTCAACTTCAGCACAGAAAAACATGCATATCAGAAACCCATGGTAGAGATCGTTGTAAAATGAATAGTGATTTTGATTGAAATTCTTCTCCCAATCAAACAGGACGACTTTGAGGCTTAATTATTTTAGTTACTTGAACAATAAGCCATAATTAAAGGGACAAACACAGCCGATGTACAGTAATACATGCCCTAAAATAGACCATTCTTTGATGATGGAGTCGATTCTCCTAATCGACATGGCAATCCTGTGTCCCAAATTAAAAAAAAAAACGAAAATACATCAGGCTTTAGCTTGCACGTGCTATAAATCTAGATACGTATATGGGTACGCTGTGCTATGTGGTTTACAGACCTTTTCGGTGCTTGGCTGATTATTTTGCCTTGACCGGGCATGCTCCTCTCCAAAATCTAACAATTTCTCGCTTCACGCACCGGTAGAGATAATTTCATTACGGGTAGAGATCGTTTGCACTGGTAGAGATCTGTTTGGATACCTACCGTGACACATGTATAGCTAAATAAATATAGGTATCCCCCCCCCCCCCCCCCAAACATTTACCCATGCAAAGTTTGTAGCAAATATCACCTTCCCGATGGTGCAAATTAACATAGTTTATGATTTTGCAAAATTATAGCAAAATTCAAGTTTAACATAGTAGTAGCAAATCCCTTCTCCATGTTAAAATAATCGGAGAACGCATTGGCCGACTATTGGTTCACTCACTTGCATTACTGACAGAACATTTATTTACCCCTCACTAACATACAGTACCCAACGATGATAAAAAAAAATTCCTCGTGAGAAAAACGCGACTGGATCATGACAGGGGTTAAATCTAGTGATGACAGAATCACCAAAATCGTGATGAAATCACGAGTACGCTTTTTTAAATGTTCTCATCACGAGTACGCTTTTTTTAAATGTTCTCGGTGAAAGAGCTTTATTAATTACACATTTTCTCCCCAAAAGATATTCCTAGTATTTCTACTTATAAAATTAAAACTCTGGAACTCTTATTTTTACAAAGGTATACAGTTCCCGTCACATGCATACCTTTTCTACAGATGTTTCAAAATAGTGTAGTTTTCAGTAAAATGCAACTTTTCTTCCTTGACAATTTCGAATTTCTGGAGTTCTTCAGGTTCAGAAATTGCGGGAAAAATATTTCGCGATTAAATTACATCTTGTGTTTTATTTATGTGTCCCTGGAGATGATAGGAAGCGAATACAAAAAACAGCATTCTAGTATATAGTGTACGAAAGAATGTGGAGTGAATTTTATGCGAGATAGGGCTGGTTTTAGCGATGTTCGCTTTTCCGTGAAATTCATGTAAATTGTTTCAAGGAGCGCATATTGCTACAACATGAACTAGAGGATATGTTTTTTCTACAAGATATACAGAATATGGTGCCGAATATTCCTCGGTAAAAGTATTGTGAAATATAACTTGGCGACATGTATTCGAGAGAGCGTGCTTTATCCCAGGTAACAGCTGATCCATATTCACCACTCATTGAGGTGAATCTTAACATGGCAGAAGATGGGGAGTTGTAGGAAATTTCATTATGAACACGGAACGGAACGTATGTGGTTCTAACAATTTAGTAGGTCAAAACGCTTCCATTCAATAAACCGTACTTTCCTTTCATAATTTATCGTGGATAATTTATGAACGAATAATTTTAAACGAATAATTAACAAGTGGAAAGGTCCAAGCTGTTCTTGTTATCTCTGCAGGTACCATATTTGTAATTAAATAATTCTACCCTAGATTTACTACCTTTCGTTGTAATACATGCTTCCATACTCTTTTAATTATATATATGTATATACACGCATATCTTGGTCGGACCAATAGCTTTTGTAGCTAATGTTATCTGTATTAACCATTCCGACGTTAAATAAAGATTGAAATGAAAAATGAAATAAATTATCGCCACTTTTTTACTTTCTATTCAACTCTATGTGATTGTAAAGTTTCACCTCGCTGCTTCGTCAAGTACGCGGATGTTCGCCGTATCCATTGGAATATATTTTTGGACTGGCAAAATAATTTGGCTTGAGAGAGCTTTTATAATTACTTATTTGACTTATAAATTATTATCGGTTGGTTAAGGACGGCCGAGTAAATACGAATGAGGGGGTCCATGTTACAAGCCGAATACCCGTGCGTGTGGTTTAGTTTATCAGCCTCGGTTTGGTATTACCATGACGTAGGTTGTGACGTAGGCTACCTGCTTCGAGTGCATAGGAACTATCCTCGACTCATAAAAAACCGCGGGGTAAACTTCACATCCGGTAAAACTAGGACTATACACAGAGAAGAATAACGCCCTATATTGTGAGGAATTATCATATTACCCTTCGCAAGAAGAACTTTCTTTGCATGATTATAGTCTCTTTTTAACTCAAGAAAATAACGGCGAACACTTACATGTATTTGTAAGGTGAAGGAAAAAGCTGGACACTCTTGGCCTCAGGCTCCTAAATAAACAAGTCCCGATCCGTTAACCCCCACGTAATCTCTGCCAAAGACCAGAATTTTCTCGATTTGTTCCCGCCTTTGTTGCAACGATTAATGGAAAGCCGTTGGTACCAGTGGCAAGTATGATATTTGTTCTATTCAGCTGCAAATTTTATTTCGATTCACTGCTCGATAACATGCATCGCCGAGGACTATTTGCGGGGCCTGAGCACTCCTTTCAGCAGGCAGAGAAAACAGCAAAATGAGGAAGCCATGTGTAGAGGCGCGCACGGCTTAAAATTTTAGACGGATAATGTTTGACAAGAAGTTTGTCACCTTGTAGGACTTTAAATAAACTACTTCCTGTTGAAAGATGAAAGTCTAAAGTCAATTAGGGACTCAACGAGGTACAATTTTGTTAATACTGCCGAACGTGTAAATTATTTAGGTGTCTGATGCCTCTAAGCCACCGGACAGGATGAATGCCGCGGATATGATTCACGATTCCACATGAGTTTCAGGTCATGATTTTGTATTAGGAGAGTATTCAACGCGCGAAGCTGGTATTCGTTGTGGTGAGCACTCAATTTGTCCTTGAACATTTTGCTGTGTTGTGCTGTGAATTCTTCGACCTTATCTTCGTCACTTTGTTTAAGGTTGGTATTGGATGCCTATAGCTAATTTGTATGTTCTATATGATCAGTTAACACTTTCGCGCATAACGGTGAAGCCATCTATTTGGCATCGGACATCTATAACTCTCAGCCTTTCGACTGAACGCGATTCGACTGACAAAAGTCCAACCTCCCAAGTTTGGCCAATCCAAATATCATACAGCTAGATGACCAGCTAGATGACCAACACCACAAACTGACCCATCCGGTCAAAAAGTGTCAAATGCTTTGAAAAATAGGTCATATACGTCTTCCAACAGACCCGCAACAGAGGCGATTTGTCTCGTTAAAATCTATCTCAACATGCACATTTTAGAAAATACTAGTCGAAAATGTAGAAAATAAAACAAATGATCTGTAATTATGAAAATACGAGAGTACTTTCAGACCATAACTACACAAAGATTGGAAAGACGAAGAATATTATCAACAATAATAGACGAAATCACTGAGTTAGAATCAGAAATCTATCGTTCAACCTTAGACAAACGAATTACATGTAGTCAATTAAGAAAAAAAAACAAAAAAAACCACATCTGGCTTACGAGCTAAGTGAAATGCTGAAATACGGAAAATATTAAAGAATGTATATTCACAACACAGACAGTGGAACCAAGGCTTCATCACACATATTCAGAAAAAAAGTCCCTTAAATATACCAGATAACTACAGAGGAAGCACAATTCTGTATTATCTGGGACAATTATTCTCAATCGTCCCCAATATCCAATTAACTGACCATCCAAAAGTGAACAAATGACAGAAAATCGGGCAACAAATATTTTGATCATAGAAAATCTTGATTCAAAAATACAGCAGTAAGAAACTCAATCTGTCCCAATGCTTTGTGGACTTCAAGAATTATAGGCTTCAGAACCGCCGTTCGATATTCAGCCGTCGTTCACAAGAGAATCTTCTCGTCAAAAATCGAAAGTCCGTTTTCATATGACGTTCATAAAGTTGGACCGCGGTTCGTAGTTCGTTATTCGCGGGGACCAGTCAGCCACTCATAGCAGCGCCCCTAGCAGCGCCCCGCCCCGGCCTCAGATTTGGGATATGAATATGCAAAGATATAGAGCATTACATTCTCTCTTGCTATGCAGAGTTTGAAATTCAAGGTACCCATAATAAACAAAAAAATACAGATTTCCATATCTGAAGAAATAATTGCTGATCCCCTCGAATAACGAACTGCGAACCGCGGTCTAACTTTATGAACGTCGTTTTCATATGACAGTTGGCCTCCATTTCACATATGCATGAAATAAAAAAAAGGTATCTTTTGACACCTCTCCATTTGACATCTCGTCACTTGACCCCTCAAATTTATAGAATGTAATTAAACCAATATACCATTTGTCCAAGAGACTGCAAACATAACATGCGCGCCACGTTTTTATCCGCAATGCAATCTGATGGTAAACTTATATCTGGCAGTATGAGTACTGGTTCCACAGAATGGCGAACTTCGTCATGGAGAACTCCACTGTTACCTCATAGATTAACATGATCAAAATATAGTTAATATCAAACTGTGTTTTTATACAAATTGATAAACAAATTATATTTCACTAAGCGTAACTTCTGGACATACAGAATCCAGTTACAGTTCTCGTCGGATTTATTTGACTTATTGAACATTAAAGTACATGTATAGTTTGTTTTTCTGTGTAGCTGTGTTTCTGCCGCCCAATTGTTCCTGGCTCATATCCCATTTGCATCCCACTCCTCATCTTCATTTTATCCAACCAATTTCTACGTTCCCACCTCGAACCTGCCTTGGTTTTTCTGACCCCAGTGTTCAAAATCCGAGGTGTAGATTTCATCTACGAACGAGAGACGAACCATTCAGAACGTACACATCGATTGAGAGTAGAGTGATATCATCCTCTTGTTGCGGCCTCCTTCCTCCTAATATGGTGCTCACTATATAGGTCAGCCAATCAATAACGCTCTTGTGCGACCCATTTCAAATTTCAAATGTTTTCGAGGTCAGTGACGTCTCGTCGTCGTTTGACCAATAAGGTTAGGTGCGACGTTAAATTTCAAACAACCAACCATCGTGTCTTTTTACAAGTTCTTTGAACATTGAAGAGGCCCAGATATATCAAGGGAAGTTCGAAGTGAGAACGTTGAAATTCGCTTGATAAAATCAAGATGCCCACTCCCGTGAAACATACCATGCTTTCTATATGATATCTACATTGTATAATTACATATCTGTCTTGATTTCAAAGGCTAAGGGGCCTCAACATCGTAATAGAGAAGAAATGGACGATGCATCTAAGAAAGTGGAACTCGACCAAGATACATGTACTTTATCGGTAAAGCAATGTGAATTATCTCCCCATCCTTCTGAAGACGAGTTGGTGAAGGAGCAACTCGTGACTCGGAGTGAAGCAACTAACCATCCATCAGTAGATGTGACAGTGAAGATCGAACCAACGGACCAGGATGAAGTGGTTGACCAACCAGAGATGGAGGGTGGAATTCAATATGCAAAAGTGAGTGGTGGACAGAATCATACATTATCGACTGGATACCGAATACCGATGTGGCTAAATTGCCACCACGATTACGATAAAATTGTACCCATTCACAAGGCCTACTCTCTAAAAGCACTTAACTGAGATTGGAAATTCATCCCACTCAATGAAAAATTTAATCAAGTTGAGTGAATTCCACTCAAGTTGAGTGAGTTCGACTTGAGTGAAATCAATATTTCACCTAATTTGAGTGACTTATCAACTTGAGCTTGCGTGAACTTTGAGTGAATTTCATTTGAGTGAATTTCAATCAACTTGAGCGCAATGAATTTCCACTCTTACTTGAGTGAACTTTTCACAAATTTTTTAGAGAGTATATAGACAACTTGTATAATTCTCAAACCGGAAATTCTCAATGTACTAGTCTACGATCTCGGTAGATACTTCAAGCAGGAAGTCATTGTCTGAGTCATTGTGCAGTTGAAAAGGCCCTTAGTCTAGACAAATTGTTGTCCCCAGACGCTATTGTAATGTAGGCATTTTCTCGTGACTCCTACATGGAGTATGTAGGGCTTGTTTTCCACGGAAGTCGTCAGCACTCCCGCAAAATAATTTACGGGACTCCAACAGATTCCTGTAAAATATTAACAGTCTGTATAGAAATGATAACATTGGATTCCCGTGGATTCCCATAAAGCTGGGTTGGGAGAATCTATTTGGATTCCCGTGAATTTGACGAAAACTATGAACCACGATCACATTATATGCGATTTTTTGTGTACACAGGCTAGTGCGATATGGGACGTGCGTTATCGCATAGGAAAGGGTAACAGGCTGTAACGCACGTAATCGCATGGATTTGGCAAGGCCAAGGGCAAATATTTGAGCACACGTTCTCATCGTTTGTAACTTAAACGCTTCTTTGGGAATATTCTTAAATCTAGCTCAACAGAATTCAACGCTAAATGACAAGACGATATTAACTATAAGGACCTTTATCTGTTTCACTTGATCATTAAAACGTAGGATTGATTTATCAAATAAAGAAACCATTTAACTGTCTCAAACAACAGACTTCTCCAGGCTTCCTACAAACCCAGTGATAAACACAACTGGGAATGCATACTACAGCACTTTTTTTAAACTAACCAATATCCATTTGCCTTCACAAACCATTCCTAAATACCAACAACCAGAAGGAGAATGGTCTTAACATAAATCCCAACAACAAACCCAATACAAACAGTTTTTCTTGAATTTCCTTAAAACACACGAAGACAAGCTAGACACCTTACAGAAAGTTTACACATCCAATGAACCTCAAACTTACCTCATTTATATCTCTGATCCCACCAACGCCCGCCCATCCAAATTCCGAGGATCTTCGTCAGTCAACTCGTCTTTCATCGGGTAACTCGGCACACTTCGGTCAATTCATATAATACCAAAATTCAAAACATCAACAACCTACTAAAAACCAATAATATGGCCACTTTTGGAGACACAGAGGCCTGATCCGACCTCAAAATGAAATTTTACTGAAAGATGGAGTACATCTCAACCATTTAGGCCAGATACTGTTCTACCGGTCTATGAAGTGGGCCCTTGGAGTAGCAGTAACTCAACATCAACAAAACCTGAAATGATCACCATCTACATTCCCGACCACCGACTGCCGACCACCTACCACCGACCAAAGACCACCAACCAACAGGACCAATACCCTCCAAACTCCGAAGGAACCGCCCTGACCTAACCATTTCAGTGGAGTCCCAAAACGACCACAACCAATCAACGGAAACAAGTACAGCTTCTACATTCAAACGAAATCGATCAATGCCTACCACAACCACGGACAAACGAAACCATCCTCATTTAAGACAACACAGATCAGACGTAATACACCTGAGATGCCACCGATGAAACGACTGCCCAATGCAGTCATTTTCCTTTGACTCTCACGCAATATAGGACGTAGACCTGCCGTCCTGTGCCCCCATACACACTCCAAGCAATTGTTACAGGCACAGATTTCTGGAAGAACCCACCCTGTTCCCATGAGCGCCATTACGAAAGTCGATTCGAAAAAATCCTCAAGGCGCTCACGGTTCTCCCATTTTTTTCTGGACGGCTTTGTGCGTACAAAGGGGTACCAAGACAAAGGAATCATACACGCGATTACATTGAACTCTTATTCACCAGTATAACAACCAAAAAAAAAAAACAGCAAAAGACTTACGAACTTGTACATATAGCGATTCTTATTTATTTATATTAATATCTCCTACTAATCTCTCACTGTTATTTATTATTTATCTATTTATTTATTAATTTATTTGTTTATATAATTAGCGCTGAAAAAGATATTCAAACCAAGTAATGTACCGCGAAATTCAAATAAAACATTGAGTTGATGGGCCGCGAAATCCGAATGGGAAGCGGCCCTTAAACTACAATTTCAACAACAACAACGCCCGCCCAATAACAGCACTCAGACAAAGCACCCACACACAGCGTATTGAGACAGGCCGCTTGCATGAATTCTCAAGACCTGACAGGCTATGCCTCCAATGCAACTTGTAATCAGCGGAAACGGAAAACGACTTTCTCCTCACCTCTTCTAGGTCTAGTACTATCGGTAACCAACTTGAGTCTCTCTGTGGTACCCAACCTACCCATATTTAGCCTACTCTTAACCCCCTTGAAACTTTGCTAAGGCAATTGCCCAGAAAATTCATCTAATATAGGAACAGCGTGTGACTAAAATATTCACAATAAATTAACTATTACACTAGACAGGTGACTAAATGTTTACCTGCCATCTTTCAGAATTTTGAGCATGCGATTGTTAAATTAAGGTTACTGACAGGGCTACATGTTGTGGGCCACATATAAATTGATGACACATTGTTTGAATCCATGTACATAAATTGGCAGCTGTTTTAAATGAACTTTGTGAAAGATATTTTGAAGAAAAAAAGTTATTGGCTACCTGTCACTGGAGACACGTTATTACGTTATTTCTCTATCTGTCTCTCTTAAAAATTTGGGCAGGTGTAAATTTCGACCCCTGTTTGCTCAGTTGGACACCTCCTTGTAATAAATACTGTTTACATAATGCAAAATTGTAGCTCATTATTTGTTTTAATCTTGTTTTCAATATGCTACTGCCATTTGCCATACTTTGTACACCAAAGTTGTACAATAAACCTGATTGATTGATTGGTTAAAAGACGCCTTGGTTCCTGCTAGCATTTAATGTAGGATAACAGATAGACTTTAATATGACTATATGCCCAATTAACCTCATGAAATTGGACTCACTATTTTTTATGACCAAGACGACGATCCTTCAATTTAAAAAAAAACAAAAAAACACAGGTTTCTACGCGAATATCAACGCATTGGCTTGACCAATTCCTCACAGTGTTTGAATAAAAATCGCAGAAAGATCACACTGGCCTACGCAACATTTATAGTGTGACAGAAGCCTTATTACACACTGGTCAACTCCCTAGTTCCTCTTGGTTACTCACTAGTTCCCCTTGGTTACTCACTAGTTCACACAGAGTGCGTGTGGTGGTTTTTTGGGGGGGCGGGGAGGGGTGTTCACAGACCGAAAGAATGAGATCCATGGGGCATGTGTAGCCTGGGTTCTAATCTGATTAAAACTCAGACTCAATAACCGCTCCTCTATTTGACATGTCGCTAATTAAGATCTGGGACAGTCTGTATCTTAAATCTGTGGCGCGTGTCAGACTATCGACCTATCACAGTCCAACTTCAGCGGGCGAACGATAGGTTCCTGTCCGATTATTTCTGTAGTGAACGAGGCGCAGAAAAATACAACCCAGGCGGCTGACGAAGTTCTTGCTGCCCATGAGCAATCACCGAATATTAGTATTTGTTCGGATAGGCACATATTCGCCCGTTGAAGTTGGATTGTGATTTCTCGCCAGTCTGACATGCGCGACAGATTTAAGATACAGACTGTCCCAGATCTCAATTAGCGACATGCCCGATAGAGAAGCGGTTATTAAGACTGAGTTTTAATCAGATTGCCTAGGTTCCTATCGAAAACAACGACGATTGTCGTCAAATGTACTACTTGTTCGAAAACGTTTGGAAAGTTATATTCAATCGTCGGTGAACTACTGTGTTTGCGCGTATGAATATTCTGTCTTCCTACGGTCATAAAGTTAGACCGCATTTGTCCAAGAGACTGCAAACATAACATGCGCGCCACGTTTTTATCCGCAATGCAATCTGATGGTAAACTTATATCTGGCAGTATGAGTACTGGTTCCACAGAATGGCGAACTTCGTCACGGAGAACTCCACTGTTACCTCATAGATTAACATGATCAAAATATAGTTAATATCAAACTGTGTTTTTATACAAATTGATAAACAAATTATATTTCACTAAGCATAACTTCTGGACATACAGAATCCAGTTACAGTTCTCGTCGGATTTATTTGACTTATTGAACATTGAAGTACATGTATATTTTTTTTTCTGTGTAGCTGTGTTTCTGCCGCCCAATTGTTCCTGGCTCATATACCATTTGCATCCCACTCCTCATCTTCATTTTATCCAACCAATTTCTACGTTCCCACCTCGAACCTGCCTTGGTTTATCTGACCCCAGTGTTCAAAATCCGAGGTGTAGATTTCGCCTACGAACGAGAGACGAACCATTCAGAACGTACACATCGATTGAGAGTAGAGTGATATCATCATCTTGTTGCGGCCTCCTTCCTCCTAATATGGTGCTCACTATATAGGTCAGCCAATCAATAACGCTCTTGTGCGACCCATTTCAAATTTCAAATGTTTTCGAGGTCAGTGACGTCTCGTCGTCGTTTGACCAATAAGGTTAGGTGCGACGTTAAATTTCAAACAACCAACCATCGTGTCTTTTTACAAGTTCTTTGAACATTGAAGAGGCCCAGATATATCAAGGGAAGTTCGAAGTGAGAACGTTGAAATTCGCTTGATAAAATCAAGATGCCCACTCCTCATGCTCCTGTGAAACATACCATGCTTTCTATATGATATCTACATGGTATAATTACATATCTGTCTTGATTTTAAAGGCTAAGGGGCCTCAACATCGTAATAGAGAAGAAATGGACGATGCATCTAAGAAAGTGGAAGTCGACCAAGATACATGTACTTCATCGGCAAAGCAATGTGAATTATCTCCCCATCCTTCTGAAGACGAGTTAATGAAGGAGAATCTCGTGACTCGGAGTGAAGCAACTAACCATCCATCAGTAGATGTGACAGTGAAGATCGAACCAACGGACCAGGATGAAGTGGTTGACCAACCAGAAATGGAGGGTAGAATTCAATATGCAAAAGTGAGTGGTGGACAGAATCATACATTATCGACTGGATACCGAATACCGATGTGGCTAAATTGCCACCACGATTACGATAAAATAGTACCCATTCACAAGGCCTACGCTCTAAAAGCACCTAAGTGAGATTGGAAATTCATCCCACTCAATGAAAAATTTAATCAAGTTGAGTGAATTCCACTCAAGTTGAGTGAGTTCGACTTGAGTGAAATCAATATTTCACCTAATTTGAGTGACTCATCAACTTGAGCTTGAGTGAACTTTGAGTGAATTTCATTTGAGTGAATTTCAATCAACTTGAGCGCAATGAATTTCCACTCTTACTTAAGTGAATTTTTCACAAATTTTTTAGAGAGTATATAGACAACTTGTATAATTCTCAAACCGGAAATTCTCAATGTACTAGTCTACGATCTCGGTAGATACTTCAAGCAGGAAGTCATTGTCTGAGTCATTGTGCAGTTGAAAAGGCCCTTAGTCTAGACAAATTGTTGTCCCCAGACGCTATTGTAATGTAGGCATTTTCTCGTGACTCCTACATGGAGTATGCAGGGCTTGTTTTCCACGGAAATCGTCAGCACTCCCGCAAAATAATTTACGGGACTTCAACAGATTCCTGTAAAATATTAGCAGTCTGTATAGAAATGATAACATTGGATTCCCGTGGATTCCCATAGAGCTGGGTTGTGATAATCTATTTGGATTCCCGTGAATTTGACGAAAACTATGAACCACGATCACATTATATGCGATTTTTTGTGTACACAGGCTAGTGCGATATGGGACGTGCGTTATCGCATAGGAAAGGGTAACAGGCTGTATCGCATGTAATCGCATGGATTTGGCAAGGCCAAGGGCAAATATTTGAGCACACGTTCTCATCGTTTGTAACTTAAACGTTTCTTTGGGAATATTCTTAAATCTAGCTCAACAGAACTCAACGCTATATGACAAGACGATATTAACTATAAGGACCTTTATCTGTTTCACTTGATCATTAAAACGTAGGATTGATTTATCAAATAAAGAAACCATTTAACTGTCTCAAACAACAGACTTCTCCAGGCTTCCTACAAACCCAGTGATAAACACAACTGGGAATGCATACTACAGCACTTTTTTTAAACTAACCAATATCCATTTGCCTTCACAAACCATTTCTAAATACCAACAACTAGAAGGAGAATGGTCTAAACATAAATCCCAACAACAAACCCAATACAAACAGTTTTTCTTGAATTTCCTTAAAACACACGAAGACAAGCTAGACACCTTACAGAAAGTTTACACATCCAATGAACCTCCAACTTACCTCATTTATATCTCTGATCCCACCAACGCCCGCCCAATAACAGCACTCAGACAAAGCACCCACACACAGCGTATTGAGACAGGCCGCTTGCATGAATTCAGGCTATGCCTCCAATGCAACTTGTAATCAGCGGAAACGGAAAACGACTTTCTCCTTACCTCTCCTAGGTCTAGTACTATCGGTAACCAACTTGAGTCTCTCTGTGGTACCCAACCTACCCATATTTAGCCTACTCTTAACCCCCTTGAAACTTTGCTAAGGCAATTGCCCAGAAAATTCATCTAATATACGAACAGCGTGTGACTAAAATATTCACAATAAATTAACTATTACACTAGACAGGTGACTAAATGTTTACCTGCCATCTTTCAGAATTCTGAGCATGCGATTGTTGAATTAAGGTTACTGACAGGGCTACATGTTGTGGGCCACATATAAATTGATGACACATTGTTTGAATCCATGTAAATAAATTGGCAGCTGTTTTAAATGAACTTTGTGAAAGATATTTTGAAGAAAAAAAAGTTATTGGCTACCTGTCACTGGAGACACGTTATTACGTTATTTCTCTATCTGTCTCTCTTAAAAACTTGGGCAGGTGTAAATTTCGACCCCTGTTTGCTCAGTTGGACACCTCCTTGTAATAAATACTGTTTACATAATGCAAAATTTTAGCTCATTATTTCTTTTAATCCTGTTTTCAATATGTTACTACCATTTGCCATACTTTGTACACCAAAGTTGTACAATAAACCTGATTGATTGATTGGTTAAAAGACGCCTTGGTTCCTGCTAGCATTTAATGTAGGATAACAGATAGACTTTAATATGACTATATTCTCAATTAACCTCATGAAATTGGACTCACTATTTTTTATGACCAAGACGACGATCCTTCAATTTAAAAAAATAAAAAAAAACCCACAGGTTTCTACGCGAATATCAACGCATTGGCGTGACCAATTCCTCACAGTGTTTGGATAAAAAGCGCAGAAAGATCACACTGGCCTTCGCAACATTTATAGTGTGACTAGCCTTATTACACACTGGTCAACTCTCTAGTTCCCCTTGGTTACTCACTAGTTCACACAGAGTGTGCGTGTGGTGGTTGGGGGGGAGGGGTGTTCACAGACCGAAAGAATGCGATCCATGGGGCATGTGTAGCCTGGGTTCCAACCTGATTAAAACTCAGACTTATTAACCGCTCCTCTATTGGACATGTCGCTAATTAAGATCTGGGACAGTCTGTATCTTAAATCTGTGGCGCGTGTCAGACTATCGACCTATCACAGTCCAACTTCAGCGGGCGAACGATAGGTTCCTGTCCGATTATTTATGTAGTGAACGAGGCGCAGAAAAATACAACCCAGGCGGCTGACGAAGTTCTTGCTGCCCATGAGCAATCACCGAATATTAGTATTTGCTCGGATAGGCACCTATTCGCCCGTTGAAGTTGGATTGTGATTTCTCGCCAGTCTGACATGCGCGACAGATTTAAAATACAGACTGTCCCAGATCTTAATTAGCAACATGTCCGATAGAGAAGCGGTTATTAAGACTGAGTTTTAATCAGATTGCCTAGGTTCCTATCGAAAACAACGACGATTGTCGTCAAATGTACTAGTTGTTCGAAAACGTTTGGAAAGTTATATTCAATCGTCGGTGAACTACTGTGTTTGCGCGTATGAATATTCTGTCTTCCTACGGTCATAAAGTTAGACCGCTGTTCGCAGTTCGTTATTCGCGGGGACCGGTCATTCAGCGATTCATAACAGCGCCCCTAGCAGCGTCCCCTGGCGTCAGATTTGGGATATGAATATGCAAAGATATAGAGCATGACATTCTCTCTTGCTATGCAGAGTTTGGAGTTCAAAGTACGCATAATAAGAAAATTATAGATTTCCATATCTGAATAAATAATTGCTTGCCCCCTCGAACAACGAACTGCGAACCGCGGTCTAGCTTTATGAACGTTTTTCTACGTTTTTGTTTAGACTGAATTTCTACTCCGTCTGCCCGGAGGCGCACCGATCTGGTAAATGAACTATTACTGCTGTTATTCTTTGATTATTTTTAATTGTAGCCCATCGATAATAATGTCTTGGACACCGACCAGACTGGCGCGAAAGAAGAGTTGTTGCCAGGTCGACCTTTTCCTGTGGCGATGTATCCGAATTCATGGAAGAATTTTTCAATAACCAGTGAAAATTTAAGAAGTTTACTTACATCCGACAAGGAATCTTCATCCACGGCAGGACCAGCAACTAGTACAGAATATGGAGAGATGTGCCAAAAATGTTCAACCCGTCCTTGTATTTGTATTTTGAAGAGCGCCCCAAAGAAAAACACATTGCCATCTGAAAAGCCATACAAATGTCTTGTCTGTCCGTATGAGACTAAGTGGAAAAACAGCCTGAAAACTCACGAGAGAAGTCATAAGTCATATGTTAAGCAACACGAGAAAAATCATACTGGTGAAGAGGGATACAAGTGTTCGCACTGTTCATATGAAACTGCATGGAAAAGCGACCTAAGGACACACGAGAGAATTCATACTGGGGAAAAGCCATACAAATGTGCACATTGTCCATATACTTGTACTTCATCAGGAGACAGGAAAAAACATGAACGAATTCATACAGGTGAAAAGCTATTCAAATGCTCGCTATGTGAGTATAGCTTTGCCCAGAAAGGAAGCCTAAAACGACACGAAAAGACACATACTGGAGAAAAGCCATACAAATGTCTTGTCTGTCCGTATGAGACTAAGTGGAAAAACTGCCTGAAAACTCACGAGAGAAGTCATACTGGCGAGAAGCCATACAAATGCCCAGTATGCCCGTATAGCTCTGCTCAGCTGGGACAGGTTAAGCAACACGAGAAAACTCATACTGTTGAAAAGGGATACAAGTGTTCGCACTGTTCATATGAAACTGCCTGGAAAGGCTACCTGAAGACACACGAGAGAATTCATACTGGGGAAAAGCCATACAAATGTGCACATTGTCCATATACCTGTACTTCATCATGTGACAGAAAAAGACATGAACGAATTCACACAGGTGAAAAGCTTTTCAAATGCTCGCTATGTGAATACAGCTTTGCCCAGAAAGGAAGCCTAAAAAGACACGAAAAGACACATACTGGAGAAAAGCCATACAAGTGCCCATTGTGTCCATATAGATGTACAACGGGTGCAGAATTAGCTGTGCATGGAGAAATCCACCTCTTCGATAGCTAATTTGATTACGGAACTTGTATGTCAGTCAGTCTGTCGGGACTGCAATTAAACATCTCAGTCCAATCAACATCGCTGTTGGAGGAACGGACAACCGGCCAACAATGATACTAGATGCTTGCGATCGAAAGAAAGCCAATGAAAAGATACACGTAGTACCAATCAAAGCTCGTCTGTCATTGGTAATTGTGCATGACGCGAATATGCGGTCACCACCCATGCACCGTACTCGTATACCAGCCCAAATCGCGATTCCATTTGACTGAGTTCACGCTGATGTACACAAGTGTGATGAAACTAACGCTGACATTGACCTCCTCATCAAACCCATTACATGTTATCGGTGACACAGAAGAAGCTGTGGATTGCTAACTATAGCATTTTAACATTATATGGCTATTTATTAAATTTTCCTTGGCCTATCTGAACATGTATTAGGGATTTTCAATATTTAACATTTTTTTATGTTAGCTTATATGTCCTGACATTACATCATTTTTTTAATGTACGGTCCATTCCTGTAATGTATGGATTTTTAATGAATAAGCCTATATATGCCTCTATTATTCAATGATAACAATACAGCAGAGCTGCCTTTGTATGTGGTAAAACTATATAAATAAATAACTATACAAAGATAGCATGATGGAGTTTCCGATACTGTATTATACTTGAAACGTTTTCACATTTTTGGATGTTCTTCTACAAGTAAATATTACATTCAAACGAGCATATATAGTCGCGGTTACCAGGCCAAACATGGTCAGGTAACATAGCACTGACCACAACATGTTACAACTTAACACAGTTTAGCCTTTGGCTTTGTTTTCTAATTAATACAAATAATTTCGACCCCTGTGGGGCATTAGTGTTGTATATTAAAGTCACATGGCGAAAAGTCGGTCTAGCCCTCCAGTCTTAGTACCGCCTTTGTAAAAATCCTTCGAAAATGAACAATAAAATCCGAAATACTGGATGTACTATGAATTAACTCATTTAGTTTATCGTCCGCCAAACGAGTTTGGGGAGAAAAAAATCTTATTTTTGTCCATATTTTCAACATGTACATTTCGACTTTTATAATTATGTCATATATATATATATATATATATATATATATATATATATATATATAAGAAATAAAACTACACAAAATATAGAGTTAGAGCTAAACTGAATATTGCTCTGCTAAACCGGTTTCGTCCATTTTATGGACTTTTCAATAGCAATAATAAATTGATTGATTGAAATTGTAGTGTAAGGGCCGCTTCCCATACGGATTTCGCGGCCCATCAACTCAATGTGTATCAATGATATATCACGACGGTGCCAGAACACGAGAGTGCTCACAGTTCCTATTACCCTGGACGCTGATCAACCCAGCCAGTACAGCACCCGGTCACCCATCCAAGTATTGACCGAGCTTAACGTTACTTAACTTCGGTGATCTGACTAGCTAAGATTCATAGCGTCTCCCTTCCCTCACCGCTATGCCGACGACAAATACATTTCCCTGGTGGTAATTCGAACATCTCCATGGCGCACTTATTATTACCTTTGCGCCCTATTGGACCTTCATTAACTTGAGAAAAAGGGCCGCCATGAATAAAAATACCATAATCGATGTTGTGATCATCATCCCCTATATACACGGAGTCTACTTGACCCTCGATTTCAGGTGATTTTGAGGCTCCATAGGGATAATTTTAACGTCTGTAATTAATTTTTGACCGACGAATGGTCATTTAGTCTGCCATTTCTGTATTTTTATTCATGGCGGCCCATTTTCTCAAGTTAATGAAGGTCCAATAGGGCGCAAAGGTAATAATAAGTGCGCCATGGAGATGTTCGAGTTACCACCAGGGAAAGGTATTTGTCGTCGGCATAGCGGTGAGGGAAGGGAGACGCTATGAATTTTAGCTATGATCTGACGAGAACCGGTGTGTCCAACGCTATAAGCCGTACCTTCTAGAAAGCTAAGAAGGCTACGGTGTGTAGAGGCAAGCAACTCCGTGAAGAGAAGTTGCCCATCGCCATGTATGCAGGGGAAAATTTAACGAGGAAAAATCTGTCGATATTTTATTTGACATGGTTCGCACAGATATAATCTGATGAACATGTACATCTAGCAATGTGTTGCAAGCTGGTACTATTTTTTGTCATCTCCGCTAGCCAAATCCACTACAACGCAAAACCTTCTACGCGGAGAGCCATGTGATTTAGTGGAGTTGGCTAGCGAATATGGTAATACGTCGAAGACAACCAGTTCAGGCTACCGTCATAGGTAAGTCAATGGTACGGAGTCCGAGTGCTTGTTTATCAAATAACGAACTGCGAACCGCGGTCTAACTTTATGAACGTTTGTTTACCATGTGCAATATCTTGACGCACTGAAGTCTATGCTGGAGATTTTGGTTTGATCACTATCAGGGAGACCCATCAACATGATTACTCCACGCGAGAATGCAATCAATCTTCTGTTAAGATGACAAATATTTCGACGACAACGTTAACCCTACCCTGACCTTGGACGCCTCATGGAAACTATGTCACCGTTAGATGTAGTCACAATAAAACGTCTGATATCCTATTACAAGAAATTAAGACCTGATACTCCCTTATTTTTTCACATGATTGGCCTTGAAAAAGTTGGAAGTATCTCCAATGAAACGTCAACTCCACAGCAATAAAGAAGTTGTTATCCATAGAAAAGCCTCTGTCTTTGAATTGTTCTGTAAATCTTATATATACACATGAATCCTGTTGTAAACTACCATTTCTGACGATGACATGAATAGATATATGTCGAAATATTGATCTACAGAATGCTTTTCGCTAATATTTTCGGAGTCACCTTTCTCCTGTATTATGCCAAGTTAATCAGTAGATCCCAGCACTTACATTTATATAAAATTTATGAATGGCAATTTACCCGACTGGATGTACATGTAGGATGTATGGATGTGCTAGCATACAAGACCAGTTAGATGTAGGAAGTGTGGATCTGCTAGCATACAAGACCAGTTAGACGTAGTAAGTGTGATCTGCTATCATACAGGACCAGTTAGATGTAGGAAGTGTGGATCTGCTAGCATACAAGACCAGTCAGATGTAAGAAGTCTGGATCTGCTACCATACAATACCAGTTAGATGTAGGAAGTGTGGATCTGCTACCATGAAGGACCAGTTAGATGTAGGAAGTGTGATCTGCTATCATGCAAGACCAGTTAGATGTAGGAAGTGTGATCTGCTACCATACAGGACCAGTTAGATGTAGGAAGTGTGATCTGCTACCATACAGGACCAGTTAGATGTAGGAAGTGTGGATCTGCTACCATACAGGACCAGTTAGACGTAGGAAGTGTGGATCTGCTATCATACAGGACCAGTTAGATGTAGGAAGTGTGGATCTGCTAGCATACAAGACCAGTCAGATGTAAGAAGTCTGAATCTGCTACCATACAATACCAGTTAGATGTAGGAAGTGTGGATCTGCTACCATACAAGACCAGTTATATGTAGGAAGTGTGGATCTGCTAACATACAGGATCAGTTAGTTGTAAGGAGAGTGGATCTGCTACCCCACAGGACCAGTTAAATGTAGGAAGTGTGGATCTGCTACCATACAGGACCAGTTAGACGTAGGAAGTGTGGATCTGCTATCATACAGGACCAGTTAGATGTAGGAAGTGTGGATCTGCTAGCATACAAGACCAGTCAGATGTAAGAAGTCTGAATCTGCTACCATACAATACCAGTTAGATGTAGGAAGTGTGGATCTGCTAACATACAGGGTCAGTTAGATGTAAGGAGAGTGGATCTGCTACCCCACAGGACCAGTTAGATGTAGGAAGTGTGGATCTGCTACCATACATTGCGAGTTAGATGTAGGAAGTGTGGATCTGCTACCATACAAGACCAGTTGGATGTAGGCAGTGTGGGTCTGCTAGCACGCAAGACCAGTTAGATGCAGGAAGTGTGGGTCTACTAGCATACAAGACCATTTAGTTGCAGGAAGTGTGGATTTGCTACCATACAAGACCAGTTAGATATAGGGAATGTGGGTCTGCTAGCATACAAGGCCAGTTAGATGTAGGAAGTGTGGGTCTGCTAGCATGCAAGACCAGTTAGATGTAGAAAGTGTGACTCTGCTAGCAGGCAAGACCATTTAGATGTAGGGAGTGTCGGTCTGCTAGCATACAAGACCAGTTAGATGTAGGAAGTGTGGATCTGCTACCATACAAGACCAGTTAGATGTAGGGAGTGTGGGTCTGCTAGCATATAAGACCAGTTAGATGTAGCGAGTGTGGGTCTGCTACCATACAAGACCAGTTAGATGTAGGAAGTATGGATCTGCTACCATACAAGACCAGTTAGATGTAGGGGGTGTGGGTCTGCTATCATACAAGACCAGTTGGGTGTAGGAAGTGTGGCTCTGCTAGCATACAATAGTATTTAAATGCAAGAAGTGTGCGTCTGCTAGCATTCAAGAGCAGTTAGATGTAGGAAATCTGGATCTGCTACCATACAAGACCAGTTAGATGTAGGAAGTGTGGGTCTGCTACCATACAAGACCAGTTAGATTTAGGTAGTGTGGATTTGCTACCATACAAGACCAGTTAGATGTAGACAGTGTGGGTCTGCTAGCATACCAGACCAGTTAGACGTAGGAAGTGTGGATATGCTACCATACAAAACCAGTTAGATGTTGAAAGTGTGGATCTGCTACCTGCTAGCATACAGAACCAGTTGGATGTAGCAAGTGTGAGTCTGCTAGCATACCAGACCTGTTAGGTGTATTTAGTTTGAGTCTGCTAACATACAGAACTAGTTGGATGCAGGAAGTGTGGGTCTGCTAGCATACAAGACCAGTTACTACAGAACGTGTGGGTCTGCTAGCATACAAGATCATTTGTATGTAGGAAGTGTGGGTCTGGTAGCATACGGGGTCAGTTGGATGTAGAAAGTGTGAGTCTGCTAGCATACAGGACCAGTTGGATGTAGAAAGTGTGAGTCTGCTAGCATAAAAGACCTGTTAGGTGTATTTAGTTTGAGTTTGCTAACATACAGAACTAGTTGGATGCAGGAAGTGTGGGTCTGCTAGCATACAAGACCAGTTAGTACAGAGCGTACAGAACGTGCAACGTAGCATACAAGATCGTTTGTATGTAGGAAGTGTGGGTTTGGTAGCATACGGGGTCAGTTGGATGTAGGAAATTTGGGTCTACTAGCATACAGGACCAGTTACATGTAGAAAGGGTGTGTCTAGCAGCATAAAAGACCAATTAGATGTAGGAAGTATGGGTCTGCTAGCATACAATACCAGTTGGATGTAAGAAATGTGTCTGCTAGTATCCAGGACCAGGTGGATGTTGGAAGCGTGAGTCTTCTAGCATACAGGACAAGTTGGATGTAGACAGTGCGAGTCTGCTAGCATAAAGGACCAGTTGGATGTAGGAAAAGTGGGTCTACTAGCATACAAGACCAGTTAGATATAAGAAGTGTGGATCTGCAAGCACACAGGACCAGTTGGGTGTAGGAAATGTGGTTCTACTAGCATACAAGACCAGTTAGATGCATGAAGTATGGGGCTGCTAGCATGCACGGCCAGTTAGATGTAGGAAAAGCAGGTCTACTCGCATACAAGACCAGTTAGATATAAGAAGTGTGGGTCTGCAAGCATACATGACCAGTTGGGTGTAGGAAATGTGGTTCTGCTAGCATACAAGACCAGTTAGATGTAGGAAATGTGGGTCTACTAGCATACAAGCCAGTTTATTCTGTTAAATGGAATATCATATCCATAAGTTATATCATCCATACACGAGTGTATCTAGACAAATATATGAAGAAATATGTCGATGTTACAGTAGCAGATCGGACTGTGCTTAGAGAGGGTTAATCTTTCAAGAACCTGCTGCTTGTATACCTATTGTTCGACCAAACACGACAGTCGACAAGCCATATACAAGTCGAGAAACTAGACACGACAGCCGAGAAACCAGATAAGAGTCTAGACGCAAGATACCAGTCAAGGAGCTAGATATCAGACGAGAAACCAGATACGACAGTCGAGATGCTAGATACTAGTTAAGAGGCCAGATACGACAGTTGGAAAGCCAGATATGAGTCAATAATCCAGATCCGTGAGTTGAGAAGTCAGACGACAGCTGAGAAGACAGATACGAGTGAAGAAGTCAGAGACGACAGCTGAGAAGCCAGATACGACAATCGGGAATCCAGATACGACATGCGAGAGGCCAGATCGACAGTCGGGAATTCAGATGAAACTGTCGAGAATCCAGATCGACGGTCAGTACGTCAGATAAGACTGACGAGAAGCCAGATACGAATCAATAAGCCAGATAAGACAGCCGAGAAGCCAGATTCGAGCCAAGAAGCCAGACACGAAACTCGAGAACCCAGATACGACATGCGAGAATCCAAATCAACAGTCAAGAATGCAGTTAAGCTGTCGAGAAGTCAGATACGACAGTCGAGAAACCAGATACGAGTCGAGAAGCCGGATATGACAACCAAGAAGCCTGATTCGACAGCCGAGAACCCAGATAAGACAGTCGAGAGGCCAGCAGATACACATAGCAATGAAATAGCACACATCACGGATGTTCATCTTTACATTAAATATGAACCCCTCAAATTCAACGTTCATTCGACTATCTGACGTTAGATGTAGATGTAGGATGTAGGAATTGTGGGTCTGCTAGTATACGGGACCAGTTACTTCTGTTAAATAGAATATATCGATACAAATCTCGCTGGAAGTCATAACATCCATACTAGACATAAAAATAAATCTGAGTCTTGGTCTGAGTGAGTGAATAGAATTTAACGTCGTTTTCAACAATATTTCAGCTATATCACGACGAACCAACTAAGCACCACCCAACCCAGTTGTAAGCCGCATGGAACCAGACACCCTCCATCCACCCTATAAAACACCGAGGACAGCGCACAAGACCCAGACAGGAAGCTTACATGATGCAATAAAGACAAGTGATATTACAGTGCTAGACATCACATTATGAAGTTCCTGTTGCTTCTCAGCAAAATGAATTGAAACAACAAGAACCTGAACCCACCCAAACACCCGCGAGTCTTGGTCTGTTTTTAATCAGATTCCTAGCTCATTCCTCTAACGTAGAAGGAAGGTGTTAGTCTAGGACTTGTTCTCTTTCATGTATAAGTTTGATATAACAGAACCTCTGCTTGTAAATATCATCACTTGTGTTATCACATGACACATGTGTTGAATGTTACAATACACGAATTGCTGATCGTCTGAAAGTGGCAAAAAAGAAGAGTTATTGCCCCTTTTCAAGAGCAAGGTTCGGATAAAGCAATGCCTTCAACATGGGCCTCGGGTAAATCATCGTCATAAGTTTGTTTATAAATAGTGTTAGAAGCTGACAGAGACCTGAAATATCACTGAACTGTTTTAGAGTGAAAGAAGTCTGAAGAGATCATGTAAAACATCCATTGAAATAACTATTTTCAGCAATTTAACAGTCAACAGTTTACTCGTGGCTCGCATTGCACTATGGGAAGGAAACATGGCGGTTTTTGCTATTTATAGACGACCCGCAAGGGGTGTATTACACCGTGTTTCCTTGTAACAAAACACAAGCATTAAACTGATAAGATGGTACATTGTCGGAAATACGAGTCTACTGATTATCAGAACACAGAAACTAACAATGTAGGCCTTTCGGTAACCGACTTCTTTAATGGCTCTGTAAAACTTGCATAGAAGAAATGAATATCTGTAATAAGATATAACTGAAACAGATGTATCATTAAGTGGATTCATCCTCACTATCAGATATCGAGAGTGCATTCGTGATATCATTTGTCAATGTCATCATTTCCCGTTTATTCTGTGCTGACGTATCTACTATTATAATACTGCCAGAGTTCTAATGGGTTCTACTATTATAACACTGCCAGAGTTCTAATGGGTTCTACTATTATAACACTGCCAGAGTTCTAATGGGTTCTCTAATTATAATATTGTGAGCTGATTTCATCTGATTGCATAATCGATGTGTAAATTAGAAATGATGGCCATGACACGGTAACCCAGTCATTTTCGGTACATTTCCCCGTCAAATGCTCAATCCATTTATACATTGTATAACAATTCATTAGAGAAGAACATACATATACCAATTTCACAAAAAAAATAATTGAGAATTGATAGTTTTAACACAAAATCTACAAAACCGTAAACATCACTGTGAAGTCATTAATACCTAAGTTCAATATAAGGATCTATCGCATCTCACCACCCATAATGAGAATGACAAAAATAGCAATTAGACCACATAGTTAGTTTTGACCTAGCGTTTTGATACGTCTATTCCAGTGTTCAACAAGAAATGTCAGAATAAATGTAATAGGTTATCAAAAAAGCATAGTCTACCAAAATCCCCTATTGGCACATGGTCTACAAAAGAAAATCCAAGTGGACGTAAATGCTTAGTTCTTCTGTAATCCACACAATCAAGAAGTAATGTCCTGTGCATAATTCAAGGCACAGTAGACACAGGAAATCTTGGCATAACACTCAAACAGTCTATTTCCTTGCTAAGTCATTCTGAGAGAAATATCTAGGCCCAGGTCGCACATCCTCAAGCATTGTGTTAGTCCGACAATTTAAGTTTGGGTGTCCAAATTGAGTCCACTTCCTATCTCTGCCATGGTAAATCTGCCACATCCGGAGAGTTCAAAATTAGGTTCCAATTAGCATCGGATAGTCAGAAGGACTGGTGGACCCCTCCCTGGCTAATACTTCGGCGGCACTGCTCATCCCGCTTCTCTTAGGCCAAGGACACACTAGGGCCGTGTATATCCGTTGGGGTAGGTGCCGTGAGGTTTGAGAATAATATCCAACCACACCCACTCGGGTCATTCTCGCCTTCTCTCGGAACTTTTAGTATGCAGTTTAGCAAATCTTCATTGAAACACTAAATGCCTAAATTTACAGTGCTAAATTCAAATTCAGATGAGTGAAAATCGATGGCTATTATGTATTGCAAAGTATGCAATCAGTTTTCTTGGCTCAAAACATACTCTTCCCAATGTTGTCTAGAAGAGGGAATTTTAAATCTTCTGCTTTTTCCAAGCCCGAAGCATTGTTTTATGGTGACTTTTCATATGTGACGTCAGATGTTGTTGTTGTGTACACTTTTTGTCACAAACTGGACAGCTGTATGGTTTCTCGCCCGTGTGAGTCCTCATGTGTGTAGTCAGGTGAGGCTGCTGTTTACATCTATAATCACAGACTTATGTGGGTTGTTAAACTGGCCTGTGTGGCACACTGATACTCACAGACGGAACACTTGAATGGTGTTTCTTTAGTGTGTGTCCTCATGTGTACCTTTAAACTTGACTGTACTGTACACCTGTAATCACAAACAGAACACTCATACGGTTTCTCTCCGGTGTGAGTTCTCATGTGAGTCTGAAGTTGTTGCCCATTTGAACATCTATGGCCACACATTGAACACCTGAATCGTTTCTCTCCAGTATGGGTTCTCATGTGAACCAGTAATGCTCCACTCAATGAACACTTGTATCCACACACTTCACACTTGAATGGCTTCTCTCCAGTATGTGTCATCTTGTGTGACGCGAGATGGTCTTGTCGTTTGAACCAGTTATGGCACACTTTACACTCGAATGGCTTCTCTCCATGTTGGCTTGCCATGTGACGTTGTAGAAGACCTTCTTTTAAGCAGCCATAATGACACATGGAACAGTTAAATGGTTTCTCCGCGTGTGTCTTCATGTGTTGTTTCAGATGTATACTTTGTGCACTCCTGTGGGGACACAACGAGCACTTGAAGGGCTTCTCTGCACTGTGAGTTTTCATGTGAGTCTTCAGCGTGCCCTTTTGTGCGCTACGGTAATGGCACACTGAACACCTGAAAGGTTTCTCTCCTGTGTGGATCTTCATATGTTGCGTCATATCGCCTTGTCGTAAAGACCTAAGACCACATACTGAACACTTGTAGGGCTTCTCTCCGGTATGGATTCCCATATGTATAGTCAAATGTCCCCTTTGGGAGGTTGTGTAATGGCAAACTGAACACTCGTAAATCTTCTCTTCAGTTCGAGGTGTTAGATGTTTCTTCGTGTGTTTCTTCATATCGCTCTGTTGTGTAGATACAGCACGACTGGATGCTGCTTTCCTAGCACGAGTTGTCATCATTGCTTACAGTACTTCAGTTCCTCAAAATGAGATACGCGGGAGTTTTCAAGATTTCAGTCCCGATTTGTATCGTCAGAATTTGCTGTTATATTCACAACAGTATCTGGTGTAGACACTTGGTGGATCTGTAAAATTAAATAAGAAAAAATATAAGCTTTTCGACATGAATCACAATCATTTGATTTGTAAATAGAGCTCTCTTAAATAGGCACTACGCAGTTTGTCTGCCAGATTCGTGTATTGTGCAATTATGTTTATTTATTTATTCATTTATTTATTTATTTCATTTTTATTTTGTGTGTGTGTGTGTGTATTCTTCTGTCTGTCATGTGAACCCGGAGTCTGAAATAAAGTCATTATTATTATTGTTATTATTATTATTATTATTAATCAGTTGATTCGCTATCAACATGCTACCAACTACCATATACATGTACATTGTACAACGGAGCGGACAGTATTTTCATGACTATGGTATTTTGGCTGCTTATGTAGATGGCGAACAGCCAATCACCTCTCCCCTAGATACACACATCGCTTTATCTTTTCCCATGCTGGTTTTACAAATATGATCATCGCACACTAACTTTTAGCCTTGTGTCCTTGCTCACATGGTCCTTGTTGAAAGAATGGTGCACAAGCAGATACAACCTAAATGGATGCCGAAATCATCTATCAACAATCTTGAATTCGATTAGCTTTTAGGGTGAACATTTTCACAATTTCTGGCTTTCTTTTTTATAGAGAAAGAGATCGGATATCAAATGAAACTTATAAAGACTGTGCTGATCGTTGCTGGAGTTAACACGAAATGAGATCTATATAGGACAAATACTGGCAAGAGGTTGGCACTTGGAATGAAACTACAACTTAAACATTTGGACCCGTGAAGGACGAACGAGGGGGGTTGAGGTACTCCCATGAAAAAGTGCGATTTCAAACTCTTCTGCTACCGACCCATTTCAAGGCACTTCTGTCATAATTCGGGGGAGGGGGGGGGGGGGTTGTCGTTGTCCCCCACTATTCGAGCATTGGCGCGGCCGCCCCAACGCCTGGTCCTCTCCCCCTCACACCGCCACTGCTGATGCTACGGGGGAAGTGAGTAACTGGAGTGATGGATCCAATTTAGGTAAACCAAGATGGTAAATCAGGAATCTTTTCCTGTTACAATGGCAAGATATGATGCAGATAACATAGCGTCTCTTACCCAAACGCTATGGAACCGACTTGGTTATGCCCTCATGTAGCAAACATATCTGTTCCACCAGATCTTTTCGCAGAGCTCCTCTCTCTTCGAATGGGCTAACCCTATTTGACAGTGTATAATCCAGAACATTTTGGAAGGCGTTCCAAGCAAGAAAACCACCTCAAAACCTGCCAATCCATTTGGTTCGAGACTATTTTGTAGTCTTGAACTCGAACAGTTAGAGGGATTTATCGGTTGTACTTTTGATCAGGGCTTCACAAATGGTTCTGGATTTTATAATTACACCGGCGTATATTGAGCATGAACTTCAACCCAGTTAGTGCGACAGTAACGGATCATCGACAGTAGCGGATCACTTTTTTACTTTACGAATAATTCCTCTCAAGTTGAACCTTTGCATGTTTCGTGAGAGTTATCGTGAATGAGTGAGTGAGTGAGTAGGATTTAACGTCGTTTTCAACATTTTTTTTCAACTGGAAAATGAGACCAACTGGCTGAGAGCAAAGAACAAAAACGTTTTATGTAAAAAGTGATACCTTACTCAAGACAAGTTACTGTCGCACTAACTGTTCATTTGACGAGATCGGAATATTACTGCAAGATAGAGACGCTATTTGAGTAACATAGGGGTGCAGGAATATAAAATGATCTGATTTCCAGATTTGTGTTAGCAACAACCATCTATGAATATCAAGAACTTGAATCCTACTTGCTTGGCACCTGGTGTTGAAAACTGTACCTTAAATGACTCTCCATGCCTTAATAAAACGATACAAAATATGTTGTAAGGAGACAGAGCTGGCGTACATTCAAAAACGTTATACCATGTATACTGAGCCTAAATCTTGAGAAGGTAGCTGATTTGACGAGTCTGGGTTGAAATCATTCCTAGAATGCAAACAAATCGACAAATCGTGCAAGATTGCACACTGTTGTCGCCGCGCGACACTAATGGGGAGGTAACTCTGCCGATTCATGAACCTTAATTGAGCTGAAAATCCGAAACTGCGAGCGCACTTCAGCGCAGAATATCGGCGAACATTTCACACGAAGTTTTCATAGCGTTACTTCTAGATGGCATTTCCTTGATTCACCATCTTGGTTTACCTAGATTGTACAACATGCAGCAAAACTACATCAAAGCTAACGGTCGTTTGCTTAAAAAAAATAAATCAGCAATGTTAGTATTTAATATGATGATAAGGATTTTTTGTCAGGTAAGATTCAGGTTTTGAGAAATGATATTTTAGTACAGGGAGCTACAGATTTAATTAGATGAATGATGGCAGTAATGTATAATCTGAAATAATAAGCCCGGTGGGGCTCCCGGGGAAACTTGGGGTGTCGTTGTGCCACACCAGGTCATGGTAAGAATAGGTCTCAGCTTCTCAGAGAGCTTGTCGTAAGAGGCGACTAACTGGGGCATCCGTGGGGATCCCGGGTGTAAAAAGGAATGAGACCTTACCCGTGTGGTTTCCGGGTGTCAAAAGGAATAGGAACAAAACTTCGTGATATGACTGAAATAGTGCTGAAAGCGACGTTAAATCAAATTCACTCTTAATCACTCACCCACTCACTCTCACTCTTAATCTGAAATAATGGGAGACAACCCTGTTCGGAGGTTGAACAAATATATATATCTCAGAGTGATTGTATGATTTATCACAGAATAAAGATGCATGAACTTGCATAAGGCAGTTTTTCTGTCTTGTTTTTCTAGAACTCGAAGTTGAAGAAAGATCTTTTCGAGATAGATAATTCCCAGGTTAACTCATAGACCATCGTTCGTCATGTTGTTTGGAGTGACTGGACAATTGCCGACACAGAAATTATCAAGAAACTGTTTTGAGCAAGTTTTACGTAGCCATATTAACACCAATCAATGTCGGACCGAAAGGCGGAATTTGTCGAGATATGCTCATACTCGGAGAATATTGACAAACAGATCGCACGTTTTTTTGATGTACCAGGTACAGACGAGGCGCCAATTCCGAACAGACAAAGTGAACTTTTCATCTGTTTCAAAAGGAAATGTTTTGATTGGCAAAATCATTATGATGATCGCAGTAGGCCTACAATTGTCTATAGAATTTATTAACAAGCTAACTTAGCTGGGGATGAACTGAATTGTAGGGAATATAAGATTACATTTCTTCATGAGAGGTATGACTTCCGACCCACTGTCGCCAGTTCCGATCCAACCTCGTTTTGACTTGACCTTTGACCCAGATAAACAACATGATAACTTTCCCCCAAAATAGGGTCCTAGCCGACTGGATAGTTCGTTTCGCATGTCTTCATCTCACAAGTAAACATTTAACATTTAAGAATGCGGGTTGGGGTGATAGTGATATGGTCGAGCTGATCATATTGGCAAGATATATTGGACACTGAAATAACTCCGATGGCTAATAAGCGTATTCTCACTCAAAAATGATGTTAAATCAATTGTACTTTTACTTATTTTACCCCTGAATAGCAGATTAAAGAAAAGAAATGCTAATCAGCACTCGAGTTACGAATTTACGTAGTGAACGCTGCGTTCGCATTTTCAGGCCATGGTACGACCCAGCTTGGCCATCCATGGATGATGGTGGTTCGGAACTGGGTCCGTCAGTTGATGTCATCAATGGGGTAGCAAGTCTTCAGAGTGACACTCCAATGAATAAATTTATGACAGATACATAGTACCATATGATAATTATATGTAATAAACAAAATTTAAAAACTTTGATTGGAAGCGCTAGCAGACGACATTGTTTTTTCATGACGGCGGGTCATGGTGTTTGTACTTAGACTGATCGTGTGTATGGAATGGGTCTGCAAAGCTATCTCTTAACAAAACTAGTGAATGCATAATATAATTTAACCATGAATTGAGACGTTGATCAACTTGCTTGAATGCACCAAATGTTTTATGACTACGCGTGATCATGGCTGTGACAAGAAGCAATATTTTGGGAAGTGAGTGGAAACTGACACTGAATCGGAACAGGCGAAGTCACTGTACTTTCCTTCTGGTATGGTATACCTTCCTTGATATGAAGCATCTACGTTGAGTAATTAATAAAAGCATCAGATCCATTGTTCGGCAGATAAGGAAACATACTAAGTCATCCAAATGTCAAATAATATGTCAGTGGCTTTCAACGAAACAAGAAATTACTTGATGCTCCTGTTGTCCTAGTCCACTCCGGCAGTAGGTCATATTTTTTTTATTAAAGTGTTTAACGCGCAGAACTATTATCTGTTGTGGCGAGCAGAGAATGATATTTGTGTTTGGCATACTCGAGATGAGTCCGTGACTCTCCAAGTGCGTTATTTTTGTTCTCCTTTTGGGGTTAAAATACGTCTTTCAGGGTACAATAACTAATATGAAATAGGCAAAGCCTAGAAGCGAACGCAGATAGAAAATCTGCCTTCTCTTCTGGCTTTACCTATTACATATCAAGTTAGAAAATCCAAATGAAATTCCCAATATTATAATTTATACTCTGCGAATGCAGTGGAAAAAACAGATTTGGATGGGAATAATAATAATTTAATTTATTGCACAATACAATTTCAATTCAATTCATTCCTTTACGCCCAAACCACTCTCTGTGATATATGGGGGAAAATACATGGATAACTGCTCGAAACAGCCTTTAAACAAATATACAATTATCAAAGTAAAACACTTAACATGGAGTGTCAAGTAAACTTACAATCAGCATAACCAAGTTTGTAGTTTAGATACTTTGTTGTATATGATAATAAATTGATATATTAACGTTGCTGCTGACAGTTCATCTATGAACTCTTTACCTATGGAATAAATATTCACAACTTGCGGAATAAATTATGCAAAAATATTAATTTCCACATATGGTATGATGGCCCTAACATTTTTCCATGGGTACCGTAGGTAGGGTAAACTATATATTTTCAGAAAGGTGAGTTGTCTCACCTTTATTATGGGATATAGAAAATTTCTGGTTTTAGGGTTGTCCAGCGGAGTACACCTATAAAAATAGTTCCAAATTGTTTATTCTTTCTCAGACCAAAATAGTTATCCTTCAGTGATTGACAGGCTTTGTAGGCCTATATATAGTCACTTAACATGTACTTAATCTCAAATCTGTATTAAATAATACTCTATTAATTGTTTTCTTTTGAGATATCAGATTAATACGCACTAAAGTATGGAAGCCTGCTATGGTTACTCTTCCAAAGATTGACCTCAGCTCAGAGAAATGCAGTTCAGGAGGCAACATGTACATGTGTAAAGAGCTGCCCTACCATAGCTCTTGGGGCTGTACATGTATCTATGCTGGGTCTAATTTCTGAAGAATGAAGAGGTCAAGCTAAAACTAGGTCATCACATGGACTGGTGTTAGGAATATATGTACATGTATGTAGTGAAATTAATGAATCAATTGAACTTAAACTTAGAAATAATACTATCTGACATGTCTGAGAACTGAAATATGCTGAGATGGATGCCTTGGCACTTGTGAATCTAATACTTTCATTCAGTGCCAGTACCGGGTGTATGTATAATAGTAGTACCACTACATACGGATCAGCTTGGTATTATGGCCAGTTTTTCGTGTGTTTTTTGGGTTTTTTTCAAACAAATAGATACTATTTTGAATTGAAACTCTGGGAAAGAAATCTGCTGCTCAGGAAGCAGCTATATCTCCACTATTGCTACCAGTCAATCAATAGTCTCTGAAAATGATACTCGGGTGAGTCGGGTATGACAATCAGTGAAAAACTATTTTTCCTGTTAGCCATTAATTACAAAATACTAATTTACAAATGGAAGTACAATGTGCAATAAAATCTAGATTATGCAAAGAAAATTTCACTTGCGATGGATGGTATCTGGCCCAACCCTCAATCAAGCAATAGCATTTATCTTCTGAACCACCTTTCTATATATGCCCATGGGCCTAGTTACAATCCTTAAGCTTTGGGGATTCATATAAATAAAAACTTATGATGGAAACCATTCTTGAATTGTTTGTTGTTGTTTTTCAAGTCGGGAGAAAAAAAAAAACCACGCACAACTTACGAAGTTACATCGCCCACACGGGATGGTGACGCCATGCTTGGAAAACCCCTTTCATTTGTTGCATTTCATGAAGCTATCTATATATTTTTACAATCATTGATGCTTTGGTGATTCGTATAAATAAAATCTGATGATGGAAACCTTTCTTGAACTTGTATGTTGTCTAGTCAGTAGAAAACAAAAACACAACACACGACGGCCGCAGCCGCCATTTTTGGAGTTTCCCCACACAATTGTCACATGACCTGACGTTATTTGGCGATTCCCGATGTAATAAACTCTAAATCGAGGCTGAAAAGAATGTAGCCAGTGATTCATATATCACGGGACCGTTAAGTGGTCAATTTTTCGCTATGAGGCCGAAACAACCAATCACAGGTGTGTTTAGATAAGGCTATCAAGAAGCCGCTGACAACGGCTTTCCGGCGCAAGTTTAAGAACATGAGCCGCTCACGCTGGATGAGCTTGTCAATCTCGTGCTCGATCCCCCTAATGATGTTGCTACAATAGTGGCACGCTTCATATACAATGTGTTCCAACTGAGAAAATGCAAAAATTTAATTGTCCCTGTGTGATATATTCTCTCTCAATTCTCTATTGTTCCGTGATGCTGCGCTTATAGACAGGATAAGGCACTCAACATTCTGCTATATTTACATGTTACATGTAGGGCCTAGCCATGTTGGACTGGGTTTCGTATTGATCTATATCAAGTTCTTCACAGTCACAAGCTACTATGACGTTACATCACCTGAGTGACGTCCCTTTGCGCAGCGACAACGTCCTCTGACGAAACGATCGGGCCAATCCCCTATCCTTTAACATAGCGGGGTGTAAAGATTACTTAATTCAAGGACTATTTCAGTTGTGAAACATCGAGTTGCGCTTTGATGGCCTTGGTAAAAATCCGGAGTATTATTGTGAGAGAAATAACATTGCGCTACCTCAAATATTATGGGGTTTCGCCAAATGACGTCAGTGCGCAAAGGGAGTTCACTCAGACAAAGTAATGTCATAACTCGAAACATGCGTATTGGAAGTCTATACTCTCTAAAACATCTTGAGTGAAATTCATACCACTCAAGTATTTGAGTGAAATATTTCACTCAAGTTTAGTGAAATTTGACTCAAGTAATTGAGTGAATGTTACTTCACTCTAACTTAAGTGATTCTGTCCACCACTTGAGCGATTTATTGACCCAAACTTGAGTGGAATTCACTCAACTAGATAACTTGACATGGAAGTCGTGCCTAAAACACATCTAAATCATGACTAAACCCAGGACAGAATCGCATTCCAAAGCGTTCCAATGGCCCTGTGAAACCGGTATCTGTAATGTCGGTGCCTTGATATATTCCCATGTATGGCTAAACTAAGACAATGAAAGAAACAATTTCCATCACCAGGGATATCAATAATGTTGCACTGAAAATGAAATGCATCCATTAATTTCAGTTCAGATTGTTTTACGCTTTTTCTGGCATATAGAATGATCCCAAACATTGTTTGGTTGTGTCTTTACATAGTTGTGATCTATTGTAAAAATATCAATGACAACTGAGAATGAGGAAGAAAATAACCGGATTACAAAAAGTAATTGAAAAAGATAAAATTCAAAATTTTATGTAAGGGGAGTAAATCCAATGTTTTATGTAGAGTTAATTCCCCTCGCTGTAAGTTTCACTTTCGGTTGGAGTTGCAATGCATGTTCAGTTTGAGTGAAATTGAATATTTATAAGCTAAAGGCAGTACGAGTGTTGCAGCATAAGGCAGTTGAACTACCAATAGTTAAATATTCCTAGGTTATGAAAGTAACGACAGTAGTAAAATAATGTCAACACTTATTTGTGCAGCAAATTTTAACAAACCTCTGCTGAAATCAACCCTTTCTTTGTTGAGCCGAAATATTGGAAAAGTTGCACTTCATGACCGCTGGTGTGTTGACAGTCCGAAGCGTATGACGTTGGTGTTATGAATATTCTTTCTAATTCTAGCAGACGACAAGACTTTCCTGACTCGTACAAATTCAATTTAATTCAATATGTATTGTACTGAACACCCTAGACAGGGCAGAGTACATGTAGAACACGAAAGAAGCAGCATCAGCTTCGAACAATCAAATGTTCGCCCCGTACAAATGCAGGCAAGGTATGAACTTTATCGTAGACTCGTACCTTCCCATTGATTCGCACGGAGATCTGATTTCCGTTTGAGCAAGGGGAAGGTACGAGTCTAAACTTTACCGCTGATAGGGATTTCACAATGAATACTTGGAGGTTTTATTTGGAGTTATTGTTTAGTTTTGTTTACTGGACTGATTGATTCATAAAGAAATCACGTGTGCGTATGATTTCCAGATTTACAGAGAAAATCGTACCTCCCGTCATGCATCAAATCACAGAATTCAAGATGGAACCCACCATGAAACCGGAAGTTAGTCAATTCGGTAACAACATTTTCGATCGCTAAGGTAGTAAGGGTAGAGGTCTCATTTGGACACACGCTCTATCTAAGAATGCGAACGCTTCGCGTTCGCATATTAATTTGATTCGTGATGTTGTGAACTTTACGACATTCTCGCCAACGAACATACATATATGGCGTTGGAACTACTGCGCGGACTCGCAGTTGGTGAGCTATTGGGTCATAGATAAACAAAGTACTCGGATCCATGATCAACGTTCACGAATTCCGGCAGCGATTATCTAATTATTATAGGCAGTTTCAACTGATGAAAGTGATAATTCTCCGCGCATACGATCATTTTGTATGCAAACTGCGCACAGTGGACATAAAGTCGTACCCATAACACGAAATATTGGACCAACCGGAAACTATCGACTCCGTCAAGAATATAATCTGTAACTGTGTACAATTAAATTTAAATTCTTTCATTTAACAAAGTATGTAACCCAGATAGTTTTTTTATCTCTTCCTATGAGATTTCATTTATGGCGAATAGTAAACATGTATAATGTGAATCTTCTGGGCATTCATTGCGTTTCTATATGTGTCCAGTAATGATTTGACATGACGCAGCCCATGTCTGAGGTCATTGGTATTGGTTTATTATTCGGTCGTTTTCTCAAATTTAACAAGTCAACAATACATAACTGTGATAAGCTTATACGTAAATTCGGAAAGGAAATGGTACGATAAGGCGGCATTTTGACCTATACGTGGTACGGTTGAAATCGAAAAGAATAAAATGCCCTAAAAATAATAGGTTTTTCATGTAACGGCAAGAAAACTATACGTAAACAATATTTGAAAGTTCTAGCTCGATTGCGTTATGATTATAGTTATGAAATGAAATTGAAATACGCAGCATGTGCTATTTCGTAAAAGAAAGCGTCTAAATCGAGTTATTCAACATGTTCAAACACATTTAGACACGAAGGACTCCTTGGATCAAAACGCTACTTAAATGACTCGATTTACACCCTTTTGTACGAAATAGCACATGCTGCGAATTTCAATTTCATGTCATACATGTAACTATAATCATAAAGCAATCGAGATAGAAATTTCACATATATTGTACATATATGTTCTCTTGCCGTTACATTAAAATACAATTGCTTTTAGGGCATTTTAGTCTTTTCGATTTCAACCGCACCACGTATAGGCCAAACTACCGCCTTATCGCACCATCTCTTTTGGCTACAGTTTTAGTAACGAAACATCATGACCGTTTTGAGGCAAATCTTTATATGGTTCTATGTGTAACATAGACTTTTGTATTTCACCAGACCGAGAAGTTCGGATATTTGATCCGAAGGAAAATGGAGGATATACATGCAGCAGTAAAATCCGAAGTTGTGAACCAGGAGACGGAATCTTTGACAATATGTGCAGAAGTGAAACAACCTTCTGAAAATATGTTAATAAAAAATGTCATGGAAGATACAACGATGATGGCGGTGAAGGTAGAACCATCGGAGGAGTATGACATAACTGACCAACCAGTGACCGAGGGTGGCATTAAACAGGAACCCTTCGATAAAGTAAGTCGTGTGCAGACGTGCATGTTTATGATTGAAACACTGTTTGATTATACAAAAAATCACACTCCCGATTTCCGTATTAACTGATTGAAAACGTGTGAAATTCCGTATTAAAAAGTTTTCTAATGACAGTCTGCGGAGCGTTTGTTTGTTGTTGTTGCTGTTGTTTTTTTTTTTATTTTTTATTTTTTTTTAATTTGGGTGGGGCAGCAGGAAAAGTATTACGATTGCGTATGGGGGCTGGCGACATCGTGGATCTTGATTTGGTTTACTTGGGCACTCCATCGTGATACGATGGGCACTGATAATACAGAGCATGCCCTGCAACCCATTCCTCCATACCACTCTACATATGCACTATCTTACCTATCCCGTCATTTAGTATCTCTCAAAAGTGGACGCTGTCCTCCATCTCGGATTCCCCTGAATAATTAACGCTATTCTTTATTTTAGACTTCATCGGATGGTGAGTGGTCTGGAGTGGGGACTACGTTGTCAGACAGGCCTTATCCTGTGGCCATGTACCAAGTTCAGTTTCCACCAAGAAGAGATAGTGGAGAAACAAATGAGACTTCTTTAGAAACAGAAGCTGATGAATCTTCGCTTGAAGTAAAAACCCCAGAAAGTGTAGCATCTGTGGATGCAAGTAAAACATGTTCGCTCTGTGGTTATATTTGTTTTTCGAAAAGAGAGCTGAAGATGCACGAAACAGCCCACGCCAGTGATAAGCCTTACAGCTGTCTACGCTGTCAATATATTTGTGTGTCAGAAGCGGTCTTGATAAGACATGTAAGAACGCATACTGGTGAAAAGCCTTTCAAATGCTCAGTGTGTTCATATAGCTGTACACAGAAGGGGAACCTAAGTGCACATGAAAGAACACATGCGGGTGAAACGAAATACAAGTGTCCACACTGCTCCTATGAAACTGCGTTGAAAAGAAGTCTGCGGAAGCATGAAAAATACCACACTGACAAAAAATCGTACAAATGTGAAATTTGCTCATTCAGGACTACTGGGAAGGGATATTTGTCAATACACGAACGAAGCCATACGGGAAAGCTGGAGGGGCATGACGTAACGAAGGGAAAGCTATACAGATGTTCACACTGCTCATTCAGCTGTCCTAGCCTGGGAAGAATGAGGATACACGAAAGGAAACACACTGGTGAAAAGCCGTACAAATGTTCGCTCTGCCCGTATAGCTGTACACAGGCAGGAAATTTAAGGATACATGAAAGAACACACACTGGCGTAAAGCCATACACATGCTCACTCTGTGCATACACTTGCATTACAAAGGGAAATTTGCAAAGGCATGAACGAACTCACACAGGCGAAAAGCCATACAAGTGTCTGTTCTGTTCATATAGCTCCGCACAAAAAGAGAGTGTAATGATACATGAGAGAACTCACACTGGTGTGAAACCTTATGGTTGCTCACTATGTTCATACACCTGTACTACGAAGGGATATTTAAATAAACATGAAAGAACACACATAGGGACGCTCTAGAAAATTCTATCACATACATACAGTTTAGCTGTATAAGGAAGGATGTTAATACATTTTTGTTAAGGATACTGAGTTCTCCTGCACACACTTTTACACACCCGCTAGAACTTGTCTTTATACTTTATACAGCTAGAGGAATGCCTCATAGCTATGGTAATGTATATATTTCTTGAAAGCACATTTCTTAAGGATCCCAATATATATGTTCACTGTAAACTTGAAGGTTGCGAAGATATTCGAATTAAAAAAAAAAATTAAAATTTAATGTAAGATTTTTAAATGCTATTTCAAAAAAGTATTCAACTTATCGTAACTTACTTCATCATTTTCCAACAGGAAATCTCTGTCTCAGTGTTATCAATTTTGGTCTAGTTTTCATTCTGTTGGCATTTAATTGAATATTTCTTTACAAAATCGAGCAAATCACAGTTTGATTTTTGAAGTTGGATTGAATGTCAATAAAATGAGAACTAAAATAAGAACTGGACCAAAACTGACAAAACCGAGACATAGATCTCCTATTGGAGTTGTCTCCTATTGGAGTTGTCTCCTATTGGAGTTGTCTCCTAAAGGAAATGGGGATGTAAGTTACGATAAGATGAATATTGTTTTGAAACTAGCCATTTGAAAAAAAGGCTCATTTTTTAAAAATATTTTTTATTAATTTGAATATCTTTACAACCTACAGATTTACAATGAACATATTCAGTTATTTGGAATCCTTAAGAAATGTGCTTTCAAGAAATGTATACATTACCATAGCTATAATGCATAGTTTTAGCTGTATAAAGACAAATTCTGGAGGGTGCTTAAAAGTTTCTACAGGATAGCTCAGTATCCTTAACATAGTTATTAAAGTTCTAAAAATAATCTGATGCAATGCATGTCAGCTGAGTGGAGACAATAACTGATAGCCGAGGGGTATTGGGCCCCTAAGGCTATTATCGTTATTAAAATAAAATAAAGATATCCTATCATATGCTCCCCAAATGTATATGTTGTTATATGTTGATTGCTTATTTTAACTGAATTTGATATTCAGAGCGCCCAGGCCATGATTATTTAGTAGCGACATCGCTGCTGCATTCGGCTAATCGACTTATAGTTGGTTAGGATATGGTCACCATTTTCATTAATCCCTAATACCAAAGAGCAATGTGCATTGCAACCATAGTGTCTTGAAGATGTGATATAGATAAAATCAGAAGTCTAGATAGATTAGAAAAAACTAGAACTGTCCAACGATCCCTTAGACTAGATAGACTGTAATGGCCACCACAAGCCTCCGACAACGCTTCATGTGACGTAAGATATAAAATCTGCAATACAAGTTTGCGCCGTTCTGTTTGCAATCTAAATACATTAAATAAATTAAGATTTATTAAAGTTCAATCGAGTGTGGTCGTAGTCAATTCATTCTGGGGACCCAGGTCTATAATACCTCATAGACTCTGGGAGATAATACAGGAAGTTCGTTTTATTTGCTTTTTAGCCCATCACCAGATGGTGGGCTGTTCAAATCGCTTTTCGTCCGTGGTCCGTCGTCCGTCCGTGTGTCCGTCATCCGTCGTCCTTCAGTCCGTCCGTGAACAATTCTTGTTATGGCAAATCCAGTATGGCCAACAGGCAGCCATCTTGGATTTCCCCATGAAACTTTATCGTCATTTCTCAGGAACTACTGCATGGATCTTTCTTAATTTTGGTACACAGGTTCCCCGTAGGGTCTCGATATGCAAGATGCCTTTTTCGGTCCGAATCGAAAATCCAATGTGGTCACCAGGCGGCCATCTTAGACTTCCCCATGAATTTTTTTTTATTATGATTTCTCAGGAAGTACTGCATGGATCTTTCTCAAATTTGGTACCGTACACAGGTTCCCCTTGGGGTCTAGTTGTGCAAGAAACCTTTTTTGGTCCGATTCGAAAATCCAATATGGCCAGCAGGCAGCCATCTTTGATTTCCCCATAAAAACCTTGTTATCGCGATTTCTCAGGAACTACTACATTGATCTTTTTTCAAATTTGGTACACAGGTTCACCTTGGGGTCTAGTTGTGCAAGATATCTTTTACGGTCCGATTCGAAAATCCAATATAGCCACCAGGCAGCCATCTTGGATTTCCTCATGAAACCTTGTTATCGCGATTTCTCAGGAACTACTGCATGAATCTTTCTCAAATTTGGTACACAGGTTCCTCTTGGGGTCTAGTTGTGCAAGATTTCTTTCCTGGTCCCATTCGAAAATCCAATATGGCCACCAGGTAGCCATCTTGCATTCCCCCATGAAACTTTATCATCATTTCTCAGGAAGTACTGTATGGATCTTTCTCAAATTTGGTTCCCCTTAGGGTGCACTCCAGAGATTCTTCCATGCGGCATGGAATAGACTATGGGTCCGTTTTTCGGCCACCAGTTGTCGTAAAACCTTCAACCCAAATCACTCATATGTATATATTTTCTGAAAGAGCATGATTAAACTATTATTTTAAGATATAACACTGCTATGTTATAGAAAAATTAAACTCTAACATTCTCCTCCATGCTTGCTTCATTTTTCCTAGAAAGCCCCTTAAAAATGTCGAAAAATGGTCAAATTCGGCTCAATTTCCAGAAAAATCTGTAAGAGCGATTTCAATTAAACTTCTTACTCACGTTCCCTGGTCCGGTCTCAACTTAAAAAGGCAAAAAAAGGGGGTGTTAACCTAACCGTTTTTTGTCAGATTTTCTTCCCGTAAATGAGTCCCGATTTTAGGCACACCCAAGGGGCATAACTGAGGCAGGACAAACTTTACTCCATGATCCCGATCAGCGTGTAGACGAAGCCAGCTCTCGATTTGTACGTACTCGTTTGCAGCGCTGATAATGCTGAATAGGATGGCATTATAGATATAAGCTATTAAGAAGACAAGAAGAACTAGACATTGTTGGTACAATATCATGGTCTTTCCTTGTCCTCCAAAGGTATTATTTCGCTGTATTGTGATGTGGCATATACTACAAATACGGAGTGGAAGCATTTTCCGGAAAGTTTAATTTGTCAAGATTGCGAGCGCCTTAGGTCGAGTGTGAACTTTCATCGTTATGTGCCGTTGTTCAAAGAATTGCAAAAAAGTTAAACGGTTGAACGTCTACTGTATTCTATTTGAGTCCCGCTCTATGTGGGCACTGAATATATATCGCTCAATACTGATTTCATCGTGTACATCAACATACTTCAAACAGCATGCTAATTGGGGGCGGAAATTGTATCCTGTCTGCAGCAATGCGAATGCATTCTTACTGTCAATTCCAAATACATATATATATATTCCCTCAATCAATCAACAGCGAGATACAGTAGCAGAGATGCCGTTTCAATTACGTATTTTGGCGCGCGATTTTAGTCGACAGGGTATTGTTCTTAAATTAGTAAACGAATGCCTACCTTGTTTGCACAGTCCATTCGTACTTCATCTGGGAACATTCCACGTAAATGGCGGCATCGAATATTCCCTCGTTTTAAATCCTAGACACCTAAATGCCATCCCTGCCGAGCTCAGCTATTTCCCTACGCTCGCCGTGAAAGGAACACTCGCGCGTATTTGAAGGACAGACGCGCGCATTTCCGGTGAACCAAATTATTCACCTTGTTTGTTTCCGAATACCAGGATCGCTAAGCCTCTGTCTATGCTATATTATGTCAAACTAACGGCTTTCTCTTAACTGTTCAAGTTTTCCACAATTACTGATCCCGGTACGGAGTCATTGTCAACGAAAGAACACAGTATTGGAAGTAAGTGGCAGCAAATTACAAGTTCGTAACTATTGCGGTTCAAGAGATAAAAGGTTTACAAAATTGAGCCGGCCCCGTCATGTAACACGACGTTTATTTAATTGTGAACATCGGATGCCTCGAGTGTTACAGCCGAATCGCTATAGCGAAATTGACAACACCCATTGAATAGATGAAATCAACATATGACCATTTAACGGGTTAATAGTTCGGGAAATTTGAATTTTCAATATCTCTAAACCTATCAAAGCTATATTCTTGAAATTTCATAGGCAAATACATATATATATTCCCTCAAAGATACCTAAAAATAGTGATGATTGGATGAATACTTTTCGCAAAATTTGAATAAAGCGTAAATTTCACAAATTGCTAATTATCTCCCAATCTTTCTGGTATCTTTTTATGGATTCTACTGCTGTTCTGTTACATCATGTAATGACCTACATTCATGTGCAAATTTCAAGTTGAAATTTCCAACAGTTTTCCAGTTACGGCACTGTAGTCGCAAAACTATCCGTGGCCATAGCTCAAAAACTAAGGTCAAGGTCATCTTGAAAATTCGGTGACGTCATACCTGTATTATGGGGTACAAATGTGTTAAATTACAGATTCCTGCAAGTTGTAGTTTTCGAGAAAATTACATGCAACGCTTTTTACATTTTGTAATATTCAAGGTCAAGGTCATATCGGATGGTTTTATAATTAGCGCCAAAAGAAAGTCAATATTGTACTCAATATTGCATCATTGTTTTGTGACTGTCAGTGTGTTAGTTTTCCAGTAAATGGAAGCCGTATTTTCGATATTTGGATGCTCATCACTTCAAAGATCAAGGTCAAGGCCGAGTTCTGATACAAGTGCTGACCTTCTGACGTCAGGTAGGTCACGTGACCTTATTTTCAGACTGATCGCATTGGCCGTTCAAGATTTGACCACCAAACTTTGCACTCATATAGCGACGCTTCTGGAGGTCAAAGGTCAAATTTAAGGTCACATCCTTTTCGGTCATTAGAGTGTTCATTAATATTAGGAGTATCAATGCCGTAGCTTATTTCCTTATAAAATACCGGGTTTTGAAAAACATTAAAAGGGAGATAACTATTTCTTCTTGTTACGTAACAATTCAAAAATATAACTACAGCATGGCCATATTTAACACTTAACAACCATCAACTTTCCTTTAGATATGTTCTTTATTTTTTGCTGTACGCAGGCGACACGAAAAACAGCACCAGGGGAGAGAACTGTAAAACCGTTTCCGTGACCTACTTATTTTATTGGTTATTTTCTTGGGTGTATCTGCAAACTTTCACATTTCAAATTTCAGCCGCATGGCCTTATGCGTTTGGTCAATATTCACAAAATGGTGTTTTTATCAAAAAAGCCCATAGCTCAATAGGTCAAGGTCAAGGTCAAAATTGAATACTTGTACCAGAAACTTCAGCCTAGTATATACAAATGAGTCAAATATCTAAGCTGTATATCAAGCCGTTTAGCCGCTATTTGAAAAGTGAAATAATAATAAGAAGAATAATAATAATCCGTAGAATAACAAAAGGTCTATCCATTGGAAATGGAAAGACCTAATAATAATAATAATCAGTACAATATCAATAGGTCTATTCCATTGGAAATGGAAAGACCTAACTAGAGATTGTTGGGACAATATCACGGTCTTTCCTTCTGCTGTCTTCAGTAATTTGAATACAGATTTGCAGAAAAGAGATATGTAAATTGGCGACCACTTCGTTGAATAAACTTGATTTATTTGCATAAAATCGCCGAAATTAGCCCGACGTGCTACAACGTTAAAATCAGTCGCGCTCTGTGTATAGGCGGTTTGTTTGTAAACAGAGGCCAGACACCACGTGTTCGCTGACCTGCATGTATGTCTGGGAAAGACAATCGGAACGTTTCATCACAGGCAAATGATACAACAAGATACAGTGGCAGAGATGTCGTTTCAATTGC